>JAPKID020004564.1:0-11604 GCA_026931265.2 Tropidonophis doriae | reverse complement strand
AAAACCTGAATAAATTACCCTTAAAAATCTTATTAAAACATTTCTTACTGCGGCTAGGTAAAAAGTTAGGCCAAGCCAGCCTGATGGAAGAAATAAGTTTTTAGCTTCTGGTGGAAGGAGCGAAGGTCCGTCGTTGTTCTAATTTCGGGGGGTAAGCCGTTCCAGAGGGTAGGGCCCGCCATAGAGAGGGCCCTTCCCCTGGGCATCGCCCACTGGCATTGCCTAGTGGACAGCACCCAAAGAAGTCCCTCTCTGTGTGAGCGAATCGGCCGAAGGGATGCATGGGGCAGGATGCGATGCCGCAGATAACTAGGTCCCGTGCCATGGAGCGCTTTAAAGATGGTAACCAGCACCTTGAAGCGCACCCAAAAGACCACAGGCAGCCAGTGCAGCTCACGCAGGAGTGGTGTTACATGGGCGAACCTAGAGGTTCCCAGAACTGCCCGCACGGCCGCATTCTGGACTAAGTGCAGTCTTCGGGTGCACCTCAAGGGGAGCCCCATGTAGAGAGCATTGCAGTAGTCCAGCCTGGATGTCACGAATTATGTTACAAAAATTAGTTTGACCTATTGCAAGGATGTCAAACTCGTGTCATCATGGCGTTACGTATTGGGACTCTTTTTCCCTTTGCTAAACCAGGAGAGGCAGAGCCCGCACATGACGCATCCGGCCCACAGGGGTTTGACACCCCTGACCTAGGGCATCATCTTAACTTCAGCTCAGAAAAGCAACATGGATGATCTATATCAGGGGTCTCAATTTACCTGGGGGCCACTGGAGGCAGTATCTAGGGGAGGCTGGGCCATATTTCGTTTCATATAAGTGAATAATAATATAAGAAGTATAATAATATTATACTTTCATATCACGGTGGGGGCCACAAGATACCGTCCTGCAGGCCCCATTTGGCCTGCGAGCCATGAGAATGAGACCTCTGATCTATATTATGACAGAGTAAAACTGTACCAATGAATGTTACTGCATCCAGAACATATTAATTACTGAATTAGAATGTTTAGATGCCTTAATATCAGAGGTGGTATTCCGCTGGTTCAGACCAGTTCAGGCGAAACAGTAGTGGAGATCACAGGTGGGCCCACAGCACTATGCCATCCTATATAGCCACATTTTTGAGGCCGGGCACATGCACAGGAGGTGCATGCAAGAGCAAGAGCATGTGCAGAAGGCCGGGCACATGTGCAGAAGATATGCACACACTTGAAGTGAGCGTGCGTGCACAGGACAAACCGGTGGTAAAAATAAGTGAAACCCACCGCTGCTTAATATGCTTATGCAGATTCCATTAACAGGTATCATTTCCCTTCCTAAACATAATACTAGAATACTTTCCAGAACAGGAAAGCCAATCATAGAGTTATTCACATTTCACTGGAATTAAGCAATCAACTTAAACACAGAAATTATAATTCTAAAGTAAAAAGGGAAACAAACAAAACAAAAAAGCATTTTTGAGCCTAGGCTTCTGTAACTATAAGAGCCCTGGGTCCAATGAAACAAAAGAGATTTACCGTTGGATCTTGCTGTGTCTTTTTCCAGAGCCTGCTATCATTGTAGAGAAGGCTGAGCCAATGAACGTTACTGTGGGAGACATCTGCACCTTACAGTGCAAAGTGAGCGGAACCCCTGAGCTTTCCGTAGGCTGGTTTAAGGATGGAAAAGAACTGATGAGCAGTGACAAATACAGAATTGTCTTCTACAAAAACACATCTACACTTAAAATTCTCGATTCAGAAAGTGAAGACAGTGGCTTATATACCTTTGAGGTCCAGAACAACGTGGGCAAAAGTAGCTGCACTGCTTCGGTTGATGTTCTAGGTCAGTTGCGTGGCTTCTTCCCATCACATTTTTTTTTAACAAAAGAAATTATATCCATTTTTTCCCAGTGGATCATTATTTTGCTTTGTTCCTCTTAACAGATCGGATCATTCCACCCTCTTTTACCAGAAAGCTAAAAGAAAGTCATGGTGTGCTGGCTTCTTCTGCAGTTCTTGAATGCAAAGTGGCAGGATCTCTACCAATTACCGTTGCTTGGTTTCATGATGGTCAGAAGCTCACTAGCAGTCAAAAACATCAGATCACCTTTTCTGACAATGTTTGCACGTTGCAAATCGCTTCCCTGAATTTATCTGACACGGGGGCTTACGTGTGCAAAGCGGCTAATGTAGCAGGCTCCAATGAGACCAGGGCTGTCTTAACCGTGCAAGGTTAGTAGTTGGCTAGCTCTTTCTTGAAACTGTTTAATGCTTAATCCTTAACACATTTTTCTTCTGGAATAGGAGAGACGTGTTCCTGTTAAGCTTAGTTACTAATCGACTAATCTGTTGTTTCCTTTAATGCAAATTTAGAACCACCCTCTTTTGTGAAGAAACCAGAATCTGTGCACATTTTACCAGGCAGAAGTGCTACACTTTCAGCTACCATCAGAGGAACTCCGCCATTTAAAGTTAATTGGTTTAGAGGAGTCACTGAACTGGTACCAAGTGATAAATGTAACATCTATTTGGAAGATTCAGACACAGATCTAGAGCTATTCGACGTGGAACCATCACAGAGTGGGGAGTACACTTGTATTGTGAGCAATGAAGCAGGCAAAGCGTCTTGCACAACACAGCTTTTGGTTAAAGGTTGGTAAATTTAGAAAACAAAAGCAATTGTTTACTCTGAGTTTTTTTTTTACATTTATACAACATTTTGTTTAACAATGGAATTCTTTTTGCTCTCCAGAGCCAGCTGTTTTTGTGAAGAAGCTGAGTGACCACTGTGTGGAACCAGGAAAATCTATAATTTTAGAGAGCAGGTACACTGGTAGCCTCCCAATTTCAGTCACCTGGAAGAAGAATGGAGTCATTGTAAACCAATCTGATAAGTGCAGCATTACCACAACTGAAAAATCTTGCATTCTGGAAATACTAAATAGTACAAAGGATGACCAAGGGGAATATACCTGTACGGTGGAAAATGAGGCTGGAGAAGATATTTGTGAAGCATTGGTATCTACTTTAGGTGTGTCTCTGTGACATTGTAAATGCTCGTTATTATTTCTTTATGTAGTTTCAAGATACGTTTATCTTAATGCTGACATTGAATATTTGTGTTCTCAGAACCGCCTTCTTTCATTACACACCTGGGACCTCTTGAAGTATCAGTTGCAGATTATACAACTTTGCAATGCCAAGTTTCTGGAACTCCAGAAATCACAATATCTTGGTACAAAGGAGATACTATATTAAGATCCACTCCTGAGCATAAGATGTATTTCAAAGACAACGTTGCCACATTGATCTTCAACAAAGTAGATACCAGTGACAGTGGGGAATACATTTGCAAAGCTGAAAACAGTGTTGGATCTGCCTCTTCAAATGCTCTCTTGACAGTTCAAGGTGATAAATTCATTCCGAATTGCCTAAAAATGCAGATTTATCAGTCTTGCACTCTCTGACAAAGGATTTCACCTCCCCATCTTGATTGCATGCTTGTTATTTTACAGAACGAAAACGTCCACCTTCTTTTGTGAGGAAATTAAAGGATACAGAGCAAACTATTGGCTTCCCAGTTAAATTTATTTGCCGCCTAAATGGGTCTGAACCTATTAGTGTCACTTGGTATAAGGATGGTGTACCTTTAAGAGACGACTTCAATGTGCAAACCTCTTACATTGATAATGTGGCAACCCTTCATCTTTTGCAAACTGACATGGCCCATACTGGGCAGTATTCTTGCACAGCTACCAACCCTGTTGGGACGGCTACTTCTAATGCTAGGTTCAGAGTTACAGGTTTGTTTCAACTTTGTCCTGCATTCTTTCTGATTTCAAAAGCGATGTTATGATGCTTACTTCATAAGGGCTCTAAAGAAAACAACAACAATCTCTTCTTCCTTTTAATCTTCAGAAACCAAACAAGCTCCCTTGTTTGATATCACACCTGAATCCAGAGATGTTCCTGTGGGACAAGGTGTTGACTTTGAATGTCATGTGACTGGAACCCACCCTATACATGTTATCTGGGCAAAAGATGGTCGCGAGATCCGGACAGGAGGAAATTATGCAATTACATTTGTAGAAAATACAGCTCACTTAAGGATTATGAGAGTAGGCAAAGGAGATTCTGGACAGTATACCTGCCAGGCTAGCAATGAAGTTGGCAAAGACTTTTGCTCAGCTCAGCTTAATGTGAAAGGTATTGAAATTTTAATAGGCTTGATCTAACAAAACTTTTTTTTTAATTCGGAAGTGGAATGCTTGGTTTTTTTTTCCCCTAACTGTTCTTTATTTCTAACAACATGATATCAAAACTGAATGGATGGTATTCAAAAAAAAAAAAAGCGGACTATTTAGGGTATCTTGAAATCTCTTTTATCCTTTATTTCTTCTAATATATATTCAGTCTTAATCTTAATCTCTTATTAGAGACCTATAAGGCAAAATGGTTCAGCTACTAGTTACTCTTCCATCTTTTCTACACAGATTTAAGGATGACTGCAGTAAGATTCAGCTTTTGAGTTCTGACTAGCAGAAAAAGGAGGGTAAAGAAGTATTAGAATTCAGTTCATCAAGTATATCTTGATGAATTCAGTTCACCAAGTATATCACATTAGTCTAAGAACACCTGCATTTTTCAGTTTCCAAAACCAAAAATTATCATACATTTTTGGATATAATTACTAGTAGACAAACTGATAACAAGTTAATAGGAATGAGTGAAAATTGGTAATATGAACAGGCTAGTAGTAAAACAATAGTTACAAAGCACTCAATATAGAAATATAAAACCTTTAAGCTGCATTTGCAAGAACCACAAACTAGTTACTGACATTTCAGTTTACTGTATTGCTTAGTTAATGGTTTAGTGTGTCATGCCAATAAAGAAAACTGACTTAAATAAACTATGGTTAATCTAACTGTGGGTCAACTTGTGCAATCACAGCTAGTAGTAAACCGAATAAATTTCTTATGTCTAAGTACCTTTGCCAAGTATGGACAATCTATCTCAGCTCTTGCACTCTTGGTACCTAAACTTATTCTTTTCTTTAATATTATGGAACTTACCAATGGTTCTTATTCAAAGCATAGAACACCATGTAGTTAAATGATACTTTCCATCTGACTTCTTAGAACCTCCTAAATGTGTAAAGAAGCTCGAAGCCTCAAGAATGATAAAGGAGGGTGACTCATGTCAACTTGACTGTAAAGTCACTGGCTCTCCAGAAATCAAGATTGCATGGTATAAGAATGACCAAGAACTCCATGCTAGTGAAAAATACCATATGAGCTTCATTGACGGTACAGCAGTCCTCGTCATTGTTAGTGCCACCCTTGAAGACAGCGGTGATTACATCTGTGAAGCTCTTAATTCTGCTGGCACAGTGAGCTGCAGTACAGTAGTCACAGTAAAAGGTTAGAAGCTACTATTTCCAAAGTCTTGCGTCCTCTGTACTTCATTCCTTATCCTTTTGTGCTCTGAAAGTTTTAGTTCATCTTGTACAGAACTGGTGCCCCGAAGAAGTCTTGGATTGCAGTTCTTGCAATTTCTTTGCCAGTTGATTTTAAATTCTGGAAATTGGACTCCACTAAATCTGTAGGGCACTGGATTGGAAAACGATGAGTTAGAGATTGGGGGACATCTCCCAATGGTAGAGAATGCATTGGAGGTATTGATGTGCCAGACCAAAACTCATGTTAGATCAAGGGTAGGACCCTCTAGCTTTGTCTGTCATTGTCAGTTTCAGAAGATCCAAAATGGTAGTAGCAGGGAGTAATAGAAGGAGGTCTGATCAGGTTCTGTAAGGAAAAAAAAAGCTTTATCCTGTGCTTTGGTTAGGATATGTTTAATGAGCACCTAAAAAATTGACAGAGACCAACAGGTGGCTGAATGAAAGAGTGGGAGAGAATATAACATATGAATGATACGAGTAGGAAGGCTGCCTTTTGGTTATCTCTGCCCACTAATGAACCTGCATGCTGTTTATCTGTCACCTCTTAGCAACATTCTATTGTTAGACAACAACTTAAATGTTAACAACAATTATAGATGAGAGGAGGGAAAAAATTCTTTTGTTTGTTTTTGTTTTAAATTACATCTCATGGAGATAGGAAGGAAGTCTGTAAGACTATATTCTTGGGCATAGGAGATTTGGAGAATGGAAATTGAGAATAGGAGATCTAACTATGGTCAGGTCATGCATCGCAATCCATATTAAAGGATATGCGTGGGCACGCACCCAACCTTACGAACTACATTCATTTGGAATATTTAGTTCCCCATGCAAAAAGAATTTGCAGGGGATGACAGAATATCCAAGCAGGACTTTACGGGTTTGGATTTAGAAACATCTTCAAAGTGAAGTGGAATATATGCGGCATTTTTGAAAGCGAGGAGAGTACTTATGTAACATATCTCTTCTGTTTCTGGATGTTCTGCTCTGTTTTCAAGAAGCCTCTTCCAGAAGATCAATGATGTATCCTCATAACTCTTTCATTATAGAGCCTCCTGTTTTTAGCAAGAAGCCCAGCCCTGTAGACACCCTTAAGGGCACTGATGTTATCCTTCAGTGCGAACTTGAAGGCACACCACCATTCGAAGTTGCCTGGTTCAAAGACAGAAAGCAGATTAGAGGCAGCAAGAAGTTCAAAATTACAATGAAGAACTTCAGTGCCAGTGTTCACATCCTCAATCTTGAAGCTGCTGACACAGGAGACTATCAATGCAAAGCTGCCAATGAGGTGGGAAGTGACACTTGTGCTTGCACTGTCAAGTTCAAAGGTTAGTCTTTATTCAAATTGTTGTTTGGAGAAAATTCTTTTCAGGAGTTTCTTTCTTGCTCACTCTCAAATTTCTTTTTCTCTCTCTCTTTATCATGATTCATTATCTTTTCTCAAAGAACCGCCACGGTTTGTTAAGAAACTGAGTGACACCTTCACCTACACAGGGGAACCCACTGCTTTACGAGCTGTAGTGGAAGGTTCCCAGCCCATTTCTGTTTTGTGGCTGAAGGACAAAGGGGAAATAATCAGAGAGAGTGAAAACCTCCAGATTTCATTTTCAGACAACATTGCAACACTTCAGATTGCAAGTGCTGAAGCTGCCAGTGGCGGAAAATACATCTGCCAGATTAAAAATGATGCTGGGATGAGAGAATGTGCTGGATACTTGAAAGTTCTAGGTTGGTACTGGCTTCTATCCCCTCCTGAAGAATAAATCTTGACTCTCTTTGTCATGGCAGAAAGCTAGCCTACCCGTCTCAATTGTGTAACTGGTTGTTTCCCTTCCTCCAGAACCAGCTGTGATCCTAGAAAAGTCTGAACCAATGATAGCGACAGCTGGCAGTGCTTTTACTTTGGAGTGCACTGTGGGTGGGACTCCAGAGCTAATCACCAAATGGTTTAAGGATGGAAGACAGCTGGCCAACAGCCGCAAACACCAGATTACCTTTTCCAATAAAGTAGCTACACTTAAAGTCCTTTCTGCAGACATGGATGACCGAGGGCTTTACACTTTTGAAGTGCAAAATGAAGTAGGGAAAAGCAGCTGCACTTCCTCCGTGGATGTTTCAGGTTAGACAAAGCTCTCGTTTCTCAGTTGCCATCTTCTTTCTTCTAGTTACGCCTTCCTTCTCTTAAAACATGTCTTTTGGTGACTTTACCCAAACAGAACATCTCATCCGACCTTCTTTCATAAGAAGACTGAAAGAAACCTTTGGTGTGCTGGGTTCTTCCATTGTTCTGGAGTGCAAAGTGGCTGGATCGCTACCTATGACCGTGGCTTGGTTTTATGGAAGCGATGAGATTTTCAGTGGGGATAAATATGAAACCAGCTTTTCAGATAATGTCTGTAGCTTGAAAGTAAATGCTCTAGATACCTCTGACACAGGTCCCTATACCTGTACTGCTGCCAACGTAGCTGGGTCTGACGAATGCAGTGCCTTCTTGACAGTACAAGGTCAGTATAGGAAAGCCAAGCCACTGGCTCTTGAGTGTTTCTTCTATAGATTTCTCTTGTACTCTTGGCGTCTTTATTTCATCCATATTCTACCTACTTGGCATAGCTACTAACACTTTTAACATTGTGTGAACCTAGAGCCACCCTCTTTTGCAAAGACACCGGATCCGCTGGAGGTTTTACCAGGGAAGAGTGTGACATTCAAGAGCCTGATCAGAGGAACTCCTCCATTCAAAGTGAACTGGTTCAAAGGGAGCAGGGAGCTTGTGCCTGGGAAAACATGCAACACCCTCTTGACAGATTCAACTGCAGAACTGGAATTGTTCGAAGTAGGACCTCTCCAGACTGGAGATTACACCTGTCTTGTTACTAATGATGCTGGCAGTTGTTCTTGTACTACGCATCTTTTTGTGAAAGGTTTGTTTACATATCATTTTACGTATACATTCACATAATTGTTATTATTCTTTACATTTGTCATTCTTATACATTTGTTATTCCATTTAATATGTACAGTTTGTATTGTTTTATTTATCATCCATTCCGCCTGTTATAACACCACCTTATTTTCCTTTTCTTTTCTCCCTCCCTCCCTTCCTTCTCTACTTCCTTCCTTCCTCATCTCCTTTCCCTTCTTTCTTCCCTTACGTCCCCCCTACTCCTACTCTTCCTCTTCCCCTTCCTACCCTCTATCCTTTTCTTTCTCTTCCTTCCACTCTCCTCTCCTTACCTCTTTCTTTCTTCCCCTCCTCTTCCTCTCATTCTCTCCTCCTCTCTCTCTTTCTTTTTCAGTTGTTATAGATGTCTCTTTCAAAACTCAGTTTATGTTTTCTTGGGATGGTATTTCTGCAAATCCAAATATAATTTAGTATCATTTCTTATTCCCTTACCTTTGCTAATCTTTCCTAACTATTCTTTATATCTATTGCAGCAGGCTTATGTTTAAATATGTACGCACACACATTCACATATGTGTGTGACAGTTTTTGACGTGACCCATTCTTGCAAACTCTCTTAGAACCAGCTGTATTTGTGAAGAAACTGAGCGATTTCAGCGTGGAGCATGGCAACTCCATTATTCTAGAAAGCACATTCAGTGGAACCCCTCCACTTTTGGTGACATGGAAGAAGAATGGCTCAAAACTCACACAGTCTCCAAAATGTAATATAACTACAACAGAGAAATCAGGCATCCTGGAAATCCTGAGTAGTAACAGACAAGATGAAGGAGAATACACATGTGAAGTTGCAAATGATGCTGGGGAGGATGTATGCCATGCCTTGGTATCAATCTTAGGTGTGTTGTTGACTTGAGTAACTACTCTTATAATAATTTTATGGTATACCTTAACAACCTGGGTACTTACTGTGTGTTGATTTCTGCTGCAGAACCACCTTACTTTGTTAAGGAATTGGAAAAGGTGGAAGTGATCATTGGAGAGCCTTTATCTTTACGATGCCAAGTAGCTGGAACTCCAGAAATCAAAGTCTCATGGTACAAAGGAGATACCAAACTTAGATCTACTCAGGCTTACAAAATGCACTTCAAGAACAATATAGCAACACTTACTTTCAGCCAAGTGGAGAATGCTGACATTGGTGAATATGTCTGCAAAATAGAGAACAGCGCTGGGTTTGCTACTTCAACAGCCGTGCTAGCTGTCAAAGGTGATAATTCACTACATCTGTTGGTTCAAATGTTTTTGTGCAATGTACTTTTTTTTTTTTTACAAAAAATACCCACTCATGAGGCAAATACAGGAATAAAGCTGCATTACTCCGCTATCCTGGCATGCACATAGACGCAGCAGAGTGAAATGTTCAGCGAACTAGAAGATTTATGCAATTTTTCATCTCTGTCCATGCTTCACAATTTCAGCATGAACCAATTGCATCAGTCAGAGCAGGTCATCTGGCTGGAATACAGAAAGATGCACAGAATTCCTGTTCCTTGGAATGTTCTATTGGCCTCTGTGCCTGTACAGATGCTTGCATATATGAATTGGGTGTCGGGCTCCAAAAAACCAAGAAAGACATGCAGAGTTATTTCAAAGCAACTTCCTTTATTGTTCTTCACCTGTAAGCAAAAATCTTCCCAAACTAAGGCAACTGCTTGCATCATTAAGCTATATCCTGAGGATTTCTAGGGAGAAGCCATCTTAATCTTCTTTCTCCCAATCAAACTAGCTATCTTTGCTGCCTCTTGGTCCTCTGGAATGCTGACGTTCCCTTCTGGGAAGTCAGACTACATTCCACCATCTCCAGAAAGATGTCTAAATTGGGGTGTTGTGTCTCTAGTAGGATATGCCTAAAATGTTACTGTGTTTTAGGATCATATATAGTATACGTTGCCATTTCTATTTGCAGACCGTAAACTTCCACCTTCATTTACAAAGAAGCTAAAAGATGTACAAGAAATGATTGGGTCTCCTGTTGCTTTTGATTGCCGCATCATTGGCTCTGAACCTCTTCAGGTGTCTTGGTATAAGGAGGGGATGCTTTTGCGGGACGATACTAACATTCAAGCAACCTTCTTAAATAATGTAGCAACTCTTCAGATCTTACAAACAGAGGTGGCTCACTCTGGCCAGTACACTTGCACAGCTCAAAATACTCTTGGAACGGCTTCCTCCAGTGCCAAGCTCCATCTCTCAGGTGTGTCATTTGTTGAATGCAGACTTGGCACATTCAGTAATGCCATATTAAATAATAAAATTAGATCACAGGTGTGATGCATCAGGGAATTTTAAGAAAAAGTGACAAAAGGCAGACATAATTTCTCTCTCTTTTTTTTTCCCCCTCCAGAACATATGATACCACCTTCCTTTGACGTGAAGCCTTTGCCTGTTGATGTTGCTCTTAGGGAAAGTGGTTCTTTCAAGTGTCACGTCACAGGTTCGATGCCCATGAAAATCACCTGGGCAAAAGATAACCGAGAGATCCGTCCTAGTGATAATTACAAGATTACATTGGTAGAAAACACAGCCACACTGACTGTTCTTAAAGTAGGTAAAGGTGATGCTGGACTTTATACCTGCTCGGCAAGCAACAGTGCTGGGAAGGATACTTGTGGTGCCCAGCTGAGCTTCAAAGGTAAATTTCTAAAAAGTATAAATTGTAACACTTATTTTATATTTACACCTTTACATATATGTCCTTGCTACATTTTTGTTGTTCCTACTTTTTTTACTGAAATGGGAGTTATGCTAATATAGCTAAGCTCCTGGTTTTAAAGTAGCAGTTGGTAAATTTATGGAAAGAAGTAATTTTCATAAGAAAGCTGGTGCTTTATGTTTTGTATTTATGCTTATAAGACTTTCTAAATTTAATATATGGAAATATACTAGGTGATAAAGAAGCTGGTTATCCTTCAACAACTGAATAGAATATCTTACTTTTATGTAAACATAATTCTGGGCAGCTTTATTTTCCACAGAAGTATGGTTAAGCTATTAAAATCAGCAATAACAAGAAAGAAACTGAGCATTTAATGTACTTATAATGAGCTTTAAAATGTACATTTCATAACTAGTGAGAAGCTATTGAAATAGAAGTATAGCACAGTTTAACATAAAGGTAATACGTTGGCCTTTTCTGTTGATATACAACAGCAACTTGAGATTTTGCAAATTTAATGGAAATAACA
>JAPKID020004562.1:0-11604 GCA_026931265.2 Tropidonophis doriae | reverse complement strand
TCTCCTTGATTAGTTTCCACCCATTGCTTCTTGTTCTGCCCTCAGGTGCTTTGGAGAATAGTTTGACTCCCTCTTTAGACAAGATGGTGTGGACAATGAATCAATGCATTAAGAATTCTGTGATGAGAGTCCAAGACTAACATTAAATAGGGATAGGAAAGAGGGAAGAGAAATATGTACCCTACCTTTATAATCTTACAAGTACCGGTATCTAAGAAATATATAGGAAAGAAAGGATGACTGTAATTCAAATCTTCAAAATAATGAGTACAGGATTTTAGATCTTTAGGGCATTTCCAGAGGCTTTTAGTGAAGGGGGTTTCCAGGTATCATCAGTTTTCATCTTTTTTTTTTAACTACTGTAAAACTGTTGAAGAGGGAAAGTAATCTAGTAGGCGCAACTAGATTGGCAGGAGCTGTCCATCTAGAAGCTCCTGAGCCCTCTTGCAAAAAAGGCATCTAGCATGTCTCTCTCTTTTTTTGCCTGAACATAGATCCCACCCTCTTTCAGTAAATATGAGAAATCAGAATGCGCCTACCTCTGGGATTTCCCCTACACTTGCATTGGTGTGCTATAGTTGAGCAGGATCATAAACAACATTCCTAGCTCAGACCTCCCTGGTGTTCCTCTGCTAGGTCTCCCTGCTTCTTGAGGATAGCCTCTCCCTTACCCACTTCAGATCTTTCCAGGCAGTCCTTAAACCCAGCCATCTGCTTCGCCTTTACAGGGGATGGGAAGGGCTGCTGCCTCCCTGTGTGGCCCTATCAGGGGGGAGGGGGGGGAGAGGGGGGGAATTGCTTTAAGATGGCTACAAAATCAATTGACAATTTGTTCTTTGGAAATAGTAGTTAACCAGTCCCAACCATCTGGGGGAGGCTGTACTAAATGCTGTACTAAGGCCAGTGGCTTATCATAGACCCCTCTTTGCCCATATGGTTCATTTGCCTAAAACAAAAGAGCGACAATCCCAGCTGCAAAGCAAGAAAGCAGCAGTGCATTTTCCAGAATGTAAATAGGTCTGACATTTGATTACTGATTAGATCTGCACTCCAGAATATGTTTACAAATAATGCTTTTAAAAAAAAATTCACTGAATGTGCACAGGATGTTGGCAGCTGTCACATTTTCCCAAGCCATTCTGAGGAGAAATATAAATATTTTCAATTGCAATATAAACATAAATAAGAGCAAGCGGGTACAAAAAAACTAGATAAATGACCATAAGGAAAATTCAGGATGAAGTGATATTGGGAAAAGTCACAATGACAAAAATAGAGTTGGGGTTATTATTCTTTCTCCTATTTCCAATTAGAGAACAGTAGTCAATAATCAATAATAATCTTTTCTATTTTGGCTTTTTCAGAGGCAAAATGGTCCTGTCTCCCCCACAGTGGTGGGTTGGAGGCAGAAGACCTCAGTACGGGCGTACTGGTGCCTTCCGGGAGTACCAGGTACCATTCTGGTATGGTGCTCCGGAGGGCCCACCTGCCTGCCTCCCCTCCTTACCTGTATTTGAGCTCTTCGGTGCTTCCGTGCACACGCAGAGCATACGGCGCCTGCATAATGCTCTGCCGAGCAGCTGGAGTGTCACAGAGGCATCACAGGAGGTTAAGGATGCATGCACGCACTGTGCTTGTGTGTTGCACGCATTCATGTGGTGGACATCAGGCCCCGTTGCACCATACCAGTTGCACCAGGATCCGGAACCCACCACTGCCCCCCACCCTTTCTTCTGGTAAAAATGTAAAGTATTAGAAAGTAGCATGCATTTACTGAAGATAAGTGAAAGAAAGAAAAATCCACAAATAAGGCAAAATAACTTTGGAGATGTGTTGGGCACATTATATTACTCAATGAAAGTTTCCTTGTTAATCATTGTTTCCTCACTTTTCACTTTCTTTTGCTTTTACCTTTTAAAATACATAATCTTACTTTACAACCTCAAGTGAACTATAGTTCCACGGGACCATGCTGATTGGAACTCTGGCTGTTGTAGTCCTGACACATGCAACTTCAAGTGAAATGGAAGCTAATACCCTGAAGATGACCATGTTGGAGATATTTCCATGAAGACGTTTAAGAAATTACACAGCAGTCAACATGAGGAACATTCACCTAATTCTTTATTGTTATTAATATTCTCCAGCTTTATCTGTGGCGTTTCAGCAGCAACTGTCACAGAAAAAGAGCTCAATTCATCCAGTTTCTTTGTATTATGGATTGGAGAAGATGCCATCTTTGTCTCGGATAACAAACTCTCAGGCCAATTGTAGCTGGCTCTTGCAAGCAAGTCTTTCTCTCAGTCTAGCCTCTGCTCTTTGCAGAGCATCTGGGTAGATAAGGTGAGGGGATGGAAGCGTACCTGATGGATTAAGATTGTGGTGGTGGTGGTGGTGGTGGAAGAGAAGGTAGAGGAGGAGGAGAAGTATTTAACACAGGCAAAGCAGCAGCCATTTCTCCCCTGATCTATAAGAGCCAGGTGCACTTGCTAAAAACATGCATGGAGCTTGAGGGCCATATTCTCCCCTGCATCTGCTGCCTTCTTCTGTAAATCAGCAAGGTCTGTAATGAGGTTAGAAACACATTTGGTGGACAACAAAAGCTCCAGAGGACCAGAAGGCCTGCACAAATCAGGTCTCTGATTGTGTAGAGATAGCCGCTCCCTCCCTGTTAACATAGAGAGGTGGAGGGGAAAAGCAGAAACAGGCATCATCCTCCATGCATATCTGTCACATATCCCGGAAGAGCGTTAATGTCATACCCCTGATGAGGCTAAAAGAAAAATATGCAAATTATATAAAGCCCTCAGTACAGAGGAATCAGACACAATTCTGTGTGTGGCTTTTGCCAGGGTGGATCAATGATTATATTCCATGGCCAGGCAGCACCACCTGCAGGTAGCATGTTTTCTATGCCTGCATGTACAACTCCAATAGTAGTCTGCTTAAAAATCCACAGGATAACTTATCAAATAGCCGGGAATTTATCTTATGATAGTTTGGAACTCCTGCAGAGATTCTGAACTGGTTGCTGTTAGGTTCAATATGCAATCACAATCAGGAAAAAGTGTTCAAGAGAGAAAAAAACGGCATTTTCCTTACTTTTTCAGTTTGATCCACCAATCTGCAGGAAGAAACTAATGAAAGAGATGAGGAAGATCATGGCCCATCAGCAATTATAGTCACTTTGTAATACCTGTTTGCTTCCTTGTGTATTGTAGGGAAACTATTGATAAGCACTGTTTTACAAAGTAGGAAATCCTAGGGAAATTTGCCAGTTTGATCTGGCAATAGAAAAGGGGAAAGCAGGTGGCACAAGAAGGCACAATTTTAAAGTACAAGAATATTGTATAAAGGAAAAAAAACTGGAGGGACATGAGAGAACTAGGAAGTATAGGACTCTGTGATCTTCAAGCACAGCTGTGTCTAAGGAAACATGGAAATATCTGGCTTCAGCCAGATCTTTCTCTGAAATCTTGACGGTTTGGATCTGGAAAGTTATGTTAGTAATAGCATGAATTATCTCAATTTTTAAATGAACACAATTTAAATACAGAATTGTGTATAGTGTGCATGATTGCCTCAAGGAAATTTATACATAGGTTTTAAAAGGCATATGATCAGATCTTCTGTACTTCCACTTTAATATGTCATTGAAGACCACATGATCAGGGTACAAATGGATCATTGAGAAAATTACCTACGTGGTCGCTAACGATTGCCCTTACCTGATGGTACATAATAGGTGTCAGGGTTCCAAATAGCATCCAAAAGTAAATAAGAGTCCAAGGAAAAGTATTGCTCAAAGTTCCAATTTATTAAGAGAGCCATGTTGGTACATCTGGGAAATCTTCCACTGCCATGCTGGCAGTTCCATCCATCCAGCTCTGGCCAGGTGCAGAGGTACAAAGACAAAGGATGACCTTGGCTTTCTACAAAGAATATTGTTATGGCTACATAGCATCTAACTCCGTACAATCTCCCTTCCCATTTTCCCATAATAGAAAATGCATAGTAGAATAATAGAAAGTGTGGCAGGTCAAAGATCCAAGAGAAAATATAGCTGCAGGTGTACACCAGGTTTGAATATCTATACCAGAAAGATCCTAAAAAGTAACTATATTGGAGTCTATAGCAGGAACTACAACTTGACCCTGAATAATTGTCTTTTCCTCAATAGTCATAGCAGTTCACAAAATTTGCCTTTATCCTCCTTTTCATTTAAAGTTAAATATTTTTTTCCCTATTTGGCACGTTTTTAAAAAAACTGCAAATTTAACTCAGAACTATTGGATTCTTTTAAAGAAAATTATGATTGTACATTTGGTTGATCTCAAACTGACTTTCAGAATGACTATCACGTCATCTGTCCTTGTTATTTATTTATAATTATTGTATGTTTTAATTATTCACTTTTTTTTACACCACAAGTGGAAAGATGGAATAACTGGGGTATTTGAAGTTATGATTAACCTGTTTCTTTTTGCTGATCTAAGCTTGAAGATTTGAGTGGATGCATTTGCTTAGCATTGCACCAGTATTTGCTTCTACCACTAGAGGACAGAAGAAACACAACAAATACTAGAAAAGCAAGTAGTATCAGCTAAGTGCAGTATTTATTTTAAGGCAAAAAAAGCATGAACATAACAATATAAAAAATTTCCAGATCTTCAGAAAAGGAGTTAGAGGCTTGGACGGGGTGGGGGTGGGGGGAGACGAAGCATGAAATGATTCTTCTCCTGATTTAAAATGTAAGTTGACCTAAAGTAGGTATTGCCCCAAAATCGCCATCAGAAGGCAACTGAAAATTGAGACAAATAGTTAATATCTAGCAAAGAACTCTGATTTAACAGATGTCTTGCTTTTCATAACTTTTATATATAACTCCCTTATTTCTGCCTCCCTAGATCTCACTCCACTGAACCCATCTACATGTGAGACCACTGTCATGAAACTCAGTGGATATCTCAAAGGTGTTTTTTTTTCTTCAAAGGGCAACTGGACTTTTTTTTTTCTTTGAAACTTTTTTCTTTCTCAAAGAAAAAAAACAAAACAGTCCAGTTGCCTTTTGAAGGGAAAAAAAAACCACCTTTGAGACAACTATGACCTGGATGACTGAGAATCTCCACAGAAACTCGTTGGGTAATTTTGAACCAAGCACTGCTCCTCAGCTGATCTCTCTCTCTGTTAGTCTGGTTCTTAGTTCCTGATTTTGTCAAAGAACAGGAATATGCATGGAGTAGGAAGAATTAAGAAAATGTTTCTATAGTCAAATTTGTGATATCATATCCTTTAAAAGTCTGATATTAATTAAGGCTCCCTAATCTAGTAATGGGAACTGTACCTATGGGAAAGAGTAAAAAGTTGCCTTCTAGAACCATGTTGGCGAACCTATGGCACGCGTGCCACAGGTGGCACATGGAGCAATTTTTGAGGGCACGCAAGGAGTTCCCATGTCAGCTCCAGCGCACTGGCCAGCTAATTTTAGGCCTTGATTTTTGGCCAATGGTTGCCCTGTGGAGGCTTTCCTGAAGCCTCCAGAGAGTGAAAAACCACCAAATGGGTGGGAAGTCCATTCCCAAATTTCCGTTTTGCCTGTTGGGCTGTTTCAGCCACCCCAGATTCCTAGAAAGCCTCTGGAGCGTGGGGAGGGCAAAAAACGGACCTACTGGGCCCAACGGAAGTCGGAAAACAGGCCATTTCTGGCCTCCAGAGGGCCTCGGGGGTAGAGGCATGGTGGTGGCAGTCATGTGCATATGCACAAGGGCATGGCATGGGGGGCATTAAATTATGGGGGTAGGCACGCAAGCACGAGCGATAGCACAAACATGCATGCTTTTGCCACCTGAGGCAAAAAACGTTCACCATCACTGTTCTAGAATGTAAAATTTGCTCAGTCTGCAGGTAAATGAAAATTACTTATCTGGTTTGGTTTATTAATAATTCTGCATAACAAGAAAATGTACATGTTCCATAGAATATAATCCAGTAGAAATAGAGAGACTCTTTAATTTCATTATGTAGTTTTCTTTATCTATCACATTATATAGCCACCCATCTCACAATACTCTAGGTTGCATACAAGAGTGCATTAAAATACAGTGTATACATACAGATATAGCTGGTACAGCTGAAAACCCATCATGTATCAGGAAACTGATCACATAAACCAGACTGCCCTAAACTGGCAGTTTCCATTTATGTCACAGTGCCCATTAGGCTAGTCACTAGTGGATAGAATAGAAACCACAGTGGACAAATGGCTGTTGTTTTTCATCATGATACAAGGATTTGTTTATAACAGGGGTAGTCAACCTATTTATACCTATCACCCACTTTTGTATCTCTGTTAGTAGTAACATTTTCTAACTGCCCACCGGTTCCACAGTAATGGTGATTTATAAAGTTGGGAAGTCCATTAAATTTTAAAAAAAGGAAAGGGCTTCAGTACCGGACAAAACCCCTACCGCTCACCATGAAAGCTGGAACGCCCACTAGTGGGCGGTAGGGACCAGGTTGACCACCACTGGTCTACCATAAGTTTCCTATTAACAATTATTTCCCATTTCCCCCATTATTAATTATCCATATCCATTTATTTATTTGGAAGAAGCTTATGGTGAATATGAATTAGGAATACAATTCATATTCCGTTCCTACTCAAGCAAAAACTACTAAAATTGACCCCCTGTAGAAAAGCAGTTCTTGGAATATATGTTGCTTTTTAAACCCTTACCAGTGGAATTCTCCACAAGAATATTTTAATTTATCATAAACTATACTGTACCTACTTGAATGCTTTTGTATATCTTATTGTACAAGCTTCTTTGTTGTATTATCTCCAAGGTTCCACTTCCTACTGAATTATGTTTGGCTTCTAATTTGAGTATGTTGAATTGGGCCTTTGACAGATTGTAAGCATGAATTATAAAGAAGTAAATCCTCTGTTTCTTAACAATTCTGCCTTAAACTATTCCATGTTGAGCAGACAATCTGTAGATGAAACAATAGCATTTAAGAGGGGGAAACAAGTTAATGACTTGTGGATTCTGTTATGGTTTGTAAACTTCTACCCTACCACTCATTTCTTAATAGAGATAGAGTATTTTGATTTCAATATTTAAACAATAAACCTCCACTAAAAGCCTTAGTTGTGTCTTCTCATCATTTTCAGTTACAACAATGGGGATGGCAGAAGAGGGAGGAAGGAACTGAATGGCAGAAATGAATTAAGCATAAAAATTCCACATTCTACAGATATGCATGGCTGTAAGCAAGTTCAAGATTTTCTAAACTCTCTTAATAAAATAATCAACAGCATTTTTTTAAAATCTAGCATTTTAATAAAAGGTGAAATGCATCATGCCATCAATCTAAATATGCAAAACAGTGCTTACATTTTATATGGCACCTCATGTTTCCAGAACATTTCCTGCATATATTGATTGCAAAACAAGTATAATCATAAATAATACTGAAAATAGAAGGTTAGAATACAGCCATGCAATTATTGATTTCACTGTGGGTTTTGGAATGACTTGATGCATATTCAGCCTAAATATGAAATATTTTTTAATCTGCATACCATCTTTTTCCATCATTATTTCTATTTGCATGAATAACATCCTTGGATTGAAAATGAATTATTAAATAGAACTCCTGATGCCATCAATAATTTCTTTGCTGTTGTAACTCTTAACAAGAGCAAAGGCAGATAACACCGAACAACATCGTTTTCTCACTAGCAGGCTTTAAGAAATACACGTTTTTCGGAGCTGTGATACTGAGATGAGGATGATTTTCTGTGGCAATATTTCAAACTCTCAGACATTACATTCCTGAAATTCATTTTTCATAAACTACTTATAGGTAATTTCATTGTTAGAAAATATTCCTAGTTGTATGGTTTTGTGGTATGGTTTGGTATCCTGGTTTTGCCTTCATGTTTTCAAATAAGAATGAACAAATAAGACGATATGTGTCTATGAAAAAGCCAGAAAGAAAGAAGTTCAGTCCCAACAGGCATGTTGTCTGTTCAAGTATATACATTTATACTATAAACAAGCTTTTGAAGGGCATATTTCAAACTCTTGTAAAATATGTAGCTCTTTAACATTTTAAAACATTACTATCTGGGACTCCTTTGAACTTGTGACTCTTGAAGAGGTCAGTTTCTGGGAAATGAATTCAGTTCTCTCTAAATTAGATCCTTGCTTGTCCTACAGTCCTCATTTAGGATTTGCCTCATTTAGTGGCCATTCACAGTTACAACAGTGATGAAATTGTACCTTTACAACCAATTTTTACATTTACAACCTTCATAGATATATAAAACAAACCCAAGCTGAAGTTAAGATCATCAGCACAGTCACAGTTTCACTTGGCAACTGCTTCACTTAACCACACAACTGCTTGTTCCAGTTGTGGTGACTAAACGAGGACTGCCTTTATATTCTAGAGAATGAGTATTGCAATGAAGATTATATCTTTGATAGAGGGTCTGTTGCCATCACATTTGGAATTAGTAATAGTGTGCCCCCTTCGTGACCTGGCCACCTTAGATGATAATCGAACAGTCTCCAGTCTGCTGTTTCTTGCTAAGTTTGTTAAGAAGGTAGGTTCAAACTACAGAGAGGTCTGGATGAAATGTATTATGTATATCGCTTCAAGTTGGGTTTCAAGACTGCCTAAGAGTCAAAGTCTGTGGGGTCCTTGGTGCTCTCTGAGCTTGCTTGTTTTCTTCCAGACATTGCATTACCCAAACTAGGTAATAGCATCAGTGCTAGTAAGGAGTGCAGTTTGCTAGCAGTTTATATTCCAGTGGTTTGCCTATAGAGTATGGGTGGTGGTAGTCTTAGAGATTCTTTGGTTGGTCTGTTTGCTGTTGGCTTCTTTGGCAGATTTCTTGATTGAGGCATTGTTTACCTGATTGTTGGTCTGATGTTATGCTGATCTGGGTGCTGATTGCTGGTGGAGAGGTGTTTGGGTCTTTTTGTTCCATTTTTGGGCTAGGTGATCAAAGACTGCGTTGATCATGCTTGTGAACTGAAGCTCTTCTCTTCTCTTTAGCAATGGATCCAGTGTTAATTGCCATTGTCAACCAAGGACTATCAAATCAATCAAATAAACAAACAAATAGAGCTAGAAGGGACTTTTGAGATCTTCTTGTCCAATCACAGAAGACCTTGCTTATACCAACCAGTATAGCATGATTTTACTGTTGTTTTAAACTTGCAAATTGTAGGCCACCTACATTTGTTTCAATAGGTGGTATAGAAATGCAGTGTGCCGGGCCCTTTATTCTTCCTGTACCATACTCATAACTCATTTCATGTTCTCCAGAACTTACAATTTCTTTAATTCTTAAAATTTAAGTAAGATTCTATGACGTTTTAGGTAACAACTTTTATATAGAATGTATTTTATCTCTCCATTACAATACCAAATTACTGTGCATGCTGTCTTCTCTGAGGCACTTTATCATACTTCAAACAAACATGGTTCTGATATAAGATTTCACAGAATGTGTCTAAAATTCAGCATCCCCATGAAAAAGAAAGTGACACATAACTGTTAATGTAATTTACATTATGTAAAGAATCTATAATAAAGGTGTTTAATAGGAGTCAGCTCATTGACTTATATATTCCATTTCTAACTTCAGTAAAATCTCCCAAATCTTTACATCTGTTACAGATTTTGCCCTTGAAAACAAAGAAATAAAAGTTTAGGAAACAGCATCTGCTTAAAGGTAAAGCAATTTTTTTGTGCGTAGGATTCTGAAATTGTCTAGTCCAAGCATTATTAATTGACTATCCAATTTTATAAATCTATTGTGATATTCCTTAGGTAAAGGGATTATCTTCAGCGAAATATATTTATAGGGAAAAACTCTGGCATTATCTATTTTGGGAATAGCAGAGAAGATCATAGTTGAAAGTTAGATAATTTAACAGAGCTACTCCATATTTACAATATTGGATTATATACGCATGTTCACTGTTCCTGAATATGATTGATTGATACACTGGAAGAGCTGATGAAGAGAACATTAGAATTTTATTTAATGCAGCCAAGTTTAATCATAGGTTCAAAAATTAACTTTGATTTGTATGAAGGGTGTATTTCTTCATACTTTATTCTTTTTGCTTCTGTTTTTATCCCTTGCTTGTTAACGGGCAAAAATAAAATTAAGGGAAAAGAAGAGTTTGGTTTTGGTATATTCTGTTCTAGTGATCTGTTAGGATTGTCCAGAAACCTGGATCCAAATCACTAAAATCACTTGTGGGCACAGAGACTATCTGTATCACACTTTAAACCAAATGCATTTTTCCCCAGGATCATGGACTATTTGCTATATTCAAAGATGCTGTTTCCATGTGGCTCCAGGGCAACTAAAAAAAAAATCCTCTACTGAACTGTCTATAAAGATATTCATCGTAAATGTAGATTTACTTCTTTGACAAAATACAATTGGCTGATACACTTTCTTACCTTTTATCTGAAGACTGCCATGAAATCACTTTGAAGGTTGCTAAATTTATTTTGCATGGATGTGACAGTTCAAAGTATTAGTGGGAAAGATCATGAATATGTATTATTAAATACATATACTGTATTGTTTGAAGGTTGCTCATGTGTTCGGCATTTACTTATGTTTTGCACATATATGGAGATTTATAGAAAGTGACCAATAATTTTGATTTGATTTTTATGTAAAAGCAAACTAAAAACATTTCCTAGGAGGTGTAAAATGAGAAAATATATATGGTAACATAGTTATTTGGATAAGAGACAATAATATAGTCTACTCTGATACAAGGGTACAGAAAGCATTTGAGAGTTAATGTAGTTATTGTTCATTAGAGTCTTACATGCTGGAGAAAGTCTTAGCTTTTTCTGAGAAGGCATAATGTTATCTTTTCAATATGACCAAAACCAGCATTTACTTTCACTTTTCAGCAAAATTGGCCCGTAGTGAGCAATTAGTTGGCTTAATAAGTGTGGTGTTCACTTAAAAAAAGACATAAAAACAGATTGGTCGTGTGCATATTCTGCTTTACAATTGTCACGATTTACGACTCTAATGGGTAGGCTCCATTATGATGATAAGGATTTCCCTTCTGGTTTGCATCTGCAGTATTATAAATACATAACCATAACATCTGCCTCTGCAAGTGGGTTCCAGATAGGCACCCCACTTGCCATGACATGATTGGTAACACTGCCCATTCTCATTAATTGTGGAATTAAACCAGAGTAAAACAATTTAAAGAAAAGAAATAGGTTGACTCTGATGATAAAATGTTATGTCATTGTTCTTGATCCAGGATACCCTTATTTGAATTCTCAAGAGCCTGCAGTCTTTCTCATTTCAATCACTCTCGTTAAATGATAAATACAAGATACATTATCTTGCTGAAATCTTCTTGATTGTGGGTCTCTGCCTAATTACATATCTGTGGTAAAGGGGGATACAGTATACTTTTCCATATGCTTTAATCTTAAATTAAGTAAAGACTCTCACCCCAGTCTGTATTTTTAAATTATTTATCTGGTCTTAAAGGGTTGTAATTTTAATCTTCTTAAATTTTAGTACAGGTT
>JAPKID020004561.1:0-11606 GCA_026931265.2 Tropidonophis doriae | reverse complement strand
TGAATATTGAAGAGATGTATGAAAATATTTTGTAATCAGCAGATACACTTTCTATAACATGTGAGATGAAGGATTTTCATGTTGTGTTTAAAAATAAAAGAAATAAAATTTGTTGATTGTATATTTAAAAAAAGGTTGGCAGTTCAGCGGTTCGAATCCCTAGTGCCGCATAGCAGAGTATGCTCCTGTTATTTGTCCCACTTCTGCCAATCTAGCAGTTTGAAAGCATGTAAAAATGCAAGTAGAAAAATAGTAACCAACTTTGGTGGGAAGGTAACAGCGTTCTGTGCGCCTTTGGCATTTAGTCATGCCGGTCACCTTGTCACAGAGATGTCTTCGGACAATGCTGGCTATTTGGCTTTGAAACAGAGATGAACACCACCCCCTAGAGTCCAGAACGACTAGCACATATGTGCAAGGGGAACCTTTACCTTTACTTTACAGTATTATAAAACAGTATGAGAAACTGTGAAGTATTGTGAGTACTTCCAAAACCATGTCGTGCCTAAAATGGGAAGGGTTGCCTTTCCTTTATTTTTAACATTCCAAAGAAACTAATAACAATACTGGTTATGTAAGCATGGGCATCTCATCAGCAATGAGCTGCAATAAGCACCTGCTTCTAATAGTCAGAAACAGACACTCAGTTTTACAATTCTTTAAGCCAAGAGAGGATGAGACACTGACTTGTTCCAAATTATATTTCGCCTGAACAGTGACTGTCACATAAAACCTGTTGTTCTAGTCACTGCACTCTAATGAAATGGAGATGACCAGTTACAGGCTGGTTTGTATCTCATATGATTTGAAAGATGATCAGCAGAACAGTAGCTTCTCAATTTCTCAACAGTTGCAAGGAGTCCTAGTTTAAGCAGATTATTTTGACTGGTTTCAGAGGGTTCAGCTTGCCTTGATAGACAAAATGAATTTGACACGTTTACTCTCCTTGACTTATCAACTTTCTCTAACATCAATCATGACTTCCTTCTAAATTATTTTAAAGGTATCATTTATTGAAATATTCTTTATGATTCCATTCCTATTTAACATGCATTTAATATAGTGTTGCTTGGACATAGTTGCTGCATGAAAACTGAAATTCATGCTTTCTTGGGTTTCATATTATCTCCAGTGCTTTCAATGTCTACACAAACAGCTCAAGGAGATCATTAGGCATTTTAGATCAGTATATCCAATTCATTTCATTGCAACATCTCGAGGAAAGAGTGGAACATACCTGAATGATTGCCTATGGACAGCCAATAATAGGATAACAAACTGAAATAGGATAATTGCTTCGTATGAATGAGTCACAGTTTATGGGTTTAGATGGGCTTCATATTTCTAGGAGATGGTCTCTTTCCGCAGAGTGTTTCTGAATCTGGAGTGTATTTTATCAACTTTGGTTGATATATTCAAGTTTAATTTTACTTAGGGGAAATTGACATGAGGTATTGTAGACACTGATATTATTCAGCCTTAACTATGGACAAGCTCTGGAAACTTCAATTATGTCAAAGTCATAAAACCTAGATCATATTATATCTATGTGGAAAGTTTTATATTGGCTGCTATTTCATTTTCAGATGTGATATAAAGTGCTGGTTATTACTTTTCAAGCCATCTACAACTTTTAGCTTTCTGAATCTAAAAATATCACTTTGACCACCACATTTTAATATTCTTAGATTGAAATTTCATTTTAATTACAAACCATTTAAAAATATTTTTAACTAGCAGCATATGCAGCCTAATTAATAACAATGATGCATTGACTTGTATTCTCTGCTGAAATTATCGTTGAAAATTCTTTACATACCTAGAGGCACCTTCTTTTTCCTACGCTTCTTCTGAGGCGGAGCATCCTGTACTTCTGAAGTCAGAGGCTCATTGCTTTCAGACACAGCTACTTGACCCATGCCATCTAAAATGGATTATGTGCCATCAAGTCAGTGTTGACTGTTCGAAACCACAAAGACAGAAGGTATCTAAGAAGCACTGGTGAAAGGTAATTTCAGTGCATCACAAGATGCTTCCGAGCCTTTGAAGATCTGCACAAAAAATCTTTGATCCTAGTTAGCTCTTGCTGAATTCTTCAAAGACTTTATTAGAACATTTTATATTTCACATAGTATTTACCAGCAAGTATGAACTGTATTTAAAGTTAGGATGTTGTCAATTGCAGTTTAGTTCTATGGTTATGATGGTAATTGGGACTGCAACTGCTATTGCAAAGTGACATGATTGTAAAGTATGACATAACACAACCACTTTGTGAATTGATTAAGCAAGGAACATGTGGGTTGCTAAGAGACCACAACTTGTGACCTCCTGACAACCTATCCATTGACTTTGCTTGTGGGACGATTACAGGGAATGTCAGAAATCACGATAATGTGATTCAGTAGCCATTAGGATTTGCAAAATTAAATCCTTGATTGTGTGTATATTGCTGGTAACACAGTGGTTATAATGCAGTATTGCAGGCTAATTCTGTCCACAGCTAGAGTTCAATTCTAATGGGCACCAAAATGATTTAGCTTTCCATCCTTCTGAGGTCAGTAAAATAAGGACCCAGACTGTTGGGGGCAATATGCAAATAATGCTTGTACATTGTAAACAGCTCAGAGAGTTCTGTAAAGGGGTGGTATGTAAGTACTACCGGTATTGCTATTGCTGTAATATAAACTACCAATAATAATAAACTATTATTTATGAAACAATATTTGAAGATGTGAAGCATCCTTCATAGAGTACCTGGTGCTCAAATAATAACTATAATCCAGAATTAAGAAGCCAGCAGGTGTAATGCCATTCATAAATTGCACCTTTAAATTCTCTGCGCTCTCTTTATCTAAACTTGCCTGCTTGGTTGTTAACTGAATCATCTTCTTACCTAATGAATTTTTCTTGACTTTTTTCTTTTTGGGCCGACTAAGAGGAATTTCATCTGCAAAACCAAAAGCCAAGAATTAGTTGATCCCATAATAGTAAACATACATTCTTATTGTATGTCTAAATGCTTTAAGTATATTATGCAAGCTATTTCATGTACATTATCTAGTTGAGTATTTACAACAGTCCAATCACCTTAATGCTCACTTCCAGTTGATTTTAAGATTTCAAGATTCCAGTTGAGACATGATTTCAACCACTTAAATATTTTAAGATCTTGGCTAACTTACTACATTACTAGGTTATTTGTGAATAAGCTAAAAGCATTAAGCCCAATGCGGTCCCTTCAGGAATGTCACTTTACCCTTGGGAATGTCGTATTACTCTCAATTTGTTACCTTATCTTTATTCCTATGCTGCTTCCAGACTCAGAGATGAACTGTGCTTGATGGTTTGCTTGCAGATGCTTCAGTAGCTGACTAGGTAACATCATTATCGGTAGCCATCAACTTACAACTACAATTGCGACCAGGACATCCATTGCTAAGCAAAGTAGTTGTTACGTGAGTGACAGCCAATTTTATGACTCTTTTGTTAATCATATTTGTTAAGCAAATCTGGCTTTCCCCTTTGACTTTGGGTGGGTCATAAATGATGATCCCATGAGCTTGGGATGCTGCAAGCATCATAAATACAGGTTAATTGCCTAGTTTTTTGAAGTTTGTGATGACTGGTTATCACTTTTTCAGAACTGTTTAACTTTGAATGGTTATTACATGAATGGTTGTAAATTGAGGACTTATCTGTAGAGCTAGTCAGGTGAGGTTTGCTTCTTGTTATATATATATCTCATGCTTTCCCAAAAATAAGACAGGGTCTTATTTTCTTTTGACCTCCCCCGAAATAAGCACTTAGCCTTATTTTCGGGGAGGTCTTATTATTTTTGAGATGCAGGAGTTGGTGAGCGTGGTCACCTCATGGCTGCTGCTATGTTGCAATATTTTCAGGGAGGGCTTATTTTAGCGTATGCGCTCAAAAGCCTGATTAGGCTTATTATCCAGGGAGGTCTTGAGGTTTTGAGGGAAACAGGGTAGCAGCTTTCCATGCCAGGGTTGTTGAAGTATGTTTTTCTCTTGATAGTCCCTTGAATAGGTATTGCTTTCTGCTTGATTGTTTTTCTGATATTAATCATTACTTATCTGGATGTAGGCTGCTAGAGACGATGTATCCTGTCTTTTTGTTTCCTTCTTAGCTTTTTTACTGTCTTTTGAATGGTGTATAAATATGGTTCATCTCTACAGTATGTGCCTGTTGATTGCTGCTTTGTCTCAATGCCAATCTTTCAGGAATTCCTTAGTGTTTTTAGATTCAGCTTTGCCTAGGATGCTCATAGTTTCCTAGTTGAAACTATGGTTGAGTGTCTCTCAATTATTGTGTGAGTAAGGAATTTCCATTGTGTCTTCTGACTGTTAATTACTATTCCTGGATACACTGTACTAGTCTTCTGCTTACCTATCCTATATAGTGACTGTTAGAGTTTTCACACTTTCTTCTTGTGCTACTGGGACTTTAGTCTAGTTAAGATGTTTTGGAGGAGTTTACTTGTTTGTGTGCTAGAATGATGCCATGTGGTTGTTACAGTCTGTTTCTGAGATGGTTTTTGTGTATGGTGATGTTATCCTTTTCATAGGTTGTGTTGGTTGTGCTATAGTGAGTCGAGTGGTCAAGGCACTGATAAAAACACTAGGGAATTCCTAGAAGCTTGACTTTCAGACAATTCATCCATCAATAGAGATTAACCATATTTACACACCATTCAAAAGAGACAATAAGAAAGCTAAGATGATATGGTCAAATGTAGTCTGGAATTGCAGGAGCGACATGCTCTTTCTCAGAAGCTAATGAGACAGTGGAACTGTACAAATTTTCTTTTCACAGTTGTTAGGTAAATAACTGAAGTTGGTAAATTAATAACAAGGTTAAGTGAATCTGACTTCCCCATTGACTTTGCTCATCAGAAGTTCACAAAAGGGGATCACATTACCCAGGACACTGCAACTGTCATAAATATGAATCAGTTGCCAAGTGTCTGAATTCTGATCATGGGGCTGCTGCAATGTGAAAAACAGTCATAAGTTACTTTTTTCAGCATTGTTGTAACTTTGAACAGTTACTAAAGGAACTGTTGTAAGTCGAAGACTACCTGTACTATTAAGAAACTCCTTGTGTTATTCTTGGGTCTGGCAGAATTAAACAAGAAGACCAGAACACATTCTCTTCAGCAGCCAATGTCCAGATAAAAAGGGATTAACACTAGACAAACTATCAAGCAGAAAACAATATGCTAATCAAAGCACATATCAAGGAGAAAACCATTCTCCTGCCAACACTAGCAGGACAAGCTACTGTATATAACCAAGAAGCACACTTCATATTCACCAGCACTATTTTAGCTAGTTAGGTATTGAAATATCTGCAAATAAAGAGCACCAAAGGTTCTACAGACACTCTACAATTATAAATTATAAATAATGAATTTTGTCCATACATCTAAAAGTTTATTCTAAAAATATGAACAAGTTGTAACAATAACAATAACCGTTATTGTTTTTGAATACTATACCATTGTTAGCCACTGAAAACCAACTATATTTGTTAAATATTAGATGACTTAATTTGATTACATTCTTATAGCTGCCCATCTCATGTGACTCTGGACCACTCCCAAGCTATAACAGCAAACTAATCAATGAATACATTAAAAATGAATACATTTTTAATACATTAAAAAAATGGGGAAAATGAATAGTACTCACCTTGTTCTCCACTTTCGATTATGTGAAATTGGAAATATAAAATAAAATGTTAATATTGAAATATATAATCCAATACATAATACTAAATTTGGAAAGCATAATAAAATTCACCCACATAAAAATAATAGCTGCAAAAAAAGTTAAGGAATAATAGCTTCCTTGAAATTTCTAAATTGACCAGTGTATTTTTGCAGAAAATTGTATTTTTACCTTGGTACTGGAGGAAGAATCCGAGGTGGGCGCTGAAATATATAAAAATATATAACTCAATATTTTTTTAAAAAAATATTTTTGGGTGTCAGCAGATGTATATAGTCTGTAAGCCTTGTTTTAAGTGAATCACTAAACATTTACTTAAATAAATGCATAGATTTTAAATATATTACTGGAAGAATATTAAAATGATTCCTTTTAACTTTCTGCTTCTAAACTACTATTCTAGCAAAGTGTATAAGATAATGCATAATAACCAAAACCAACAAGTTATTTTTAAAAAAACTACATACATGAATTTTAGAGCAGTAGCACTATTCATAAGTCTCTTTTAGAAAAGCCTGCCTAATCACAATAATTTTCTTTGCTCAACTGAAATAAGCAATGCAATTGAATCAATGTGTAACCAGATATTTTACAAGATGTACACATTTTAAAAAGCAACCAAAAATCCATCCTTTTTATTGTTAAATGAATTGTGTCCTCCACCCATGAAAACAACGAGACATTCTGAAATCAAATCTTTCATTGTGTAAATGAAATCAAAAGATGAATGCGCCAAAAATGAAGCTAGAGATTCAGGCATAGCTTTTATCTTAATTTCTTTTAAAAAAAACAAAACAAATATCTGACAGTTCAAAACAGGACTCACCACCTGCTTCTTCCCCATATCAACTAGGACATATACCTACAATGACTCCTGTTAATTCTGTACTGTACTAAAAATAAACCCTCAGTACCCAGGATTAGCTGGAAATGAACCTTTGCCCCACATAGTTTAGGGCTGGCTAATAATGGCATTCATTAAAAGCCATTATTTTATTATGAATTGCCCTAGAGAAGTTGTTCTCAATGGCACCTGCTACACAAACCTATCAAGTCTCTCAAAAGTAAATGGTCTGTTATGCTACTCTTAGTGAAAATTAGGGAATAAGTATGTAAAAATTGAGTTTAACATATCTCTTCCAATGTCTTTTGGTTAAAAAGTATTAATTCTGAAATGAAGTTTCCTGGGGGTTAGTTTATACTAACATGGAATTCTATACACTACTCTGAACTTGCTATCAGATGTATACATGATTCGTTGAAATATCTGATAGCCAAAGGTAACAAGCAATTCCCACTAAGCAGTAATTCCTAAAAGACAAGGAGTGAAATTAAAACCTAAAGCGGATGAGCATTAAAACTCCTATGAGGCAACCTTCTTCAGGGTACACAAGAAAGGAGAAAGCACAAGAATAAAGTCTGCCACAGGTCTTAGCGTCTTCATCCTCACTCTTCAAAACAGCAATTTCAAGGATGCCTTCCGAAGCAATTCACCTTACTGGCTTAGTAAGATTTAGGATAATTCTAAAAATTCAGGGTTCCAAATTTCTTGATGAGTTAATGTATCACACCCCAGTTCTAAACACTTCTCCAGCTTCTGAAGAGTGATGGAGGATTTCTCCTTCCAATAGTGAATTAGACTGAAGGGAATTGCTGTGATGTGAGATGCACCTTGAATTCAAGGGTGTTTCTTCTGATTAAATAAGGCACAGAATTAGGCTGCAAGAGACCCAAAGGGGAAGATCAAGATAGGTGACTAAAGAAACTGAAGGAGAACAGAGGATGTTAAAGAAGGCAGTGTTTCCCAACCTTGGTGACTTTAAGTCCTGTGGACTTCAACTCCCAGAATCCCCCAGCCAGTGTGTGCAATTTTTTTCCACCCGCTTCGTTTTCACAAATCCGAAATGTTTTGAAAACACCGTGAAATGGCCTTCTGTGGCGGGCCCGACCCTCTGGAAAGACCTTCCCCCCCGAACTGAGAACAACCACAGACCTCCGCTCCTTCCGCCAGAAATTAAAAACTCACTTTTTCTGCCTGGCCAGCCTGGCTTAATTGACCCATTTACCTCAAGCTGAATGTTCAAATTGTTTTATCGGGATTTTAGGGGTATTAGTTTTTAGATAATGGGGGCTTTTAGCACAGGGTTTAGGTTTAATCCATTTTTAAATTTGTATGACAATGTATGTATTTTAATATGTGTGTTTTAATTCCCTGTGCACCGCCTCGAGTCCCTTCGGGGAGAGAGAGCGATTTATAAATTAAATTAAATTAAATTATTATTATTATTATTATTATTATTATTATTATTATTATTATTATTATTATGCAAGACATTGGCTGACAGCACCCGGAGGAGCCCCTCTCTGTGAGAGCGAATAGGTTAGAGGGAGGTATGACTAGCAGATGACTAGCAACAGCACTAAGTGAAATTACTCTCCTGCATTGCCCTGAGATGGTCAAAATTCCATTCCATCAAAGGTGAATCTCACACATTATCTTCAGATTAAACTAATGGAAGGAGACGTAAGAGGGATGGAGTTGTGATAAGAGAGAAAGCCCATCCAGGAAAGACAGCTGCAGTTTTAAAAGGTGTAATAAATTAAGTGACCTCCCTGAAGTTTACATAGAAATGAAATTTCCCATATTGCTGGCTTCTTTCATCATTATACATTATGCATGGCCTCTCTGAAGAGACAAATTGCCATTCTTTTCATCTGCTGATTCTGCAAAGAATAGCTGGCTGTACCCTTGCTAGTTTTAGAGGAATGTTTCCTCTTATATTTAAAGCTCATCACAGTCAAACAGCCCCATCTGGGATATTTAATTATACAAATACATATTACTGCTATTTCTGAACAATTGTTTCTAGCTTGCTTTCGATCACAGAGCAAGTAAGACACCTAGAAAGCCACTGGGAAATGGGACAACATGCTGCTGCCAACTCGCTGTAGCCAACTCACCACAACAAACTCACCATGCCAACTTGCCATGGTGAGTTTGCAGGGGTGGGTTCTTGCCAGCTCTAACCTCTTCTATAGAAGAGGTTCCTCAAAGATTCCAGGTTCCAAGGGTCTTGTAACTTGACAGTTTAAGACTTGCGTGCTTCAAATGCCAGAGTTTCTGAGCCAACATTTTGGTTGCTAAACAAGAGTGTTGTTAAGTGAGTTTCACCATATTTTACCTGTTGGCCACACCCACCCAGTCACATGGCTGGCAAGCCACTCCCACACAGCAGGCCACACCTACAGAAGAAGTTCTAAAAATTTTGAAACCCTCCACTGAACCACTTCATAAACGGAAGGCACAACATAAGAGAAAAAACCCATCAAGACAAGCTTCAGCAGCCCATCTGCATTTAAAAGACAAAGTCCACTCTTTTGAAGACACCAAAGTTCACATTTTGCACACAGAGGACCGCTGGTTTGAAAGAGGGGTCAAAGAGGCCATTTATGTCAAAACGGAACAGCTCTCTCTCAACAGAGGGGGGAGGGATATGACATCATCTATCTCCTGTTTACAACACAATCTTTTCAATAGTTCTAAGAAGGAACAGTTCCACACCCCTTTGCACTACTCAGGTGACTCTGATGACACAATTCCAGGTGGCCTTAATGACTCTCTAAAAGAATGCAAATGACCAGCTGTCTTCAAGGAGTATAAATCCTTTCATTCCCCACTATCCAGTCAGAGCTGAAGAAGCTTCTTGGATGAGAAGTGAAACATCTTCACTGAAAAACCGGAAAGTCCAGTTCCCTCTTGAAAAAAGCACTTTTGGTATATTTTGAGATGGCAGCTAATAGGATAACTGTTCTGACTCCCTCCTGAACATAACTAATCACTAAACTGACTGATACTTGGCAGCTTGCCCGGAGTGACCTCAACTAGACTGACTGCATACACGAATGTTCCAACTGTGTAGATTCTCTGTTGTTTCCTGCAAACCTACTCTTCACAGAGAATTTCTTTTAAAGCCTCATGGGAGAGGCCAGTCAATTAGGCAGCTGATACTGATTACCTCCTCCGGTTGCGTCTCTCTTCTAATTGATGCTGCCTTCTCTAGATCCTTCCAAGCCTGACATCAGGGACAAACTGGGTTTGATCCTCCCCACTACACCAAGCCCCAGGTGCTTCCTGATGCCTAGCCAGGCTCTCTGCTCTCTCACTCTCAGCATCCTCTTCTAGAAGAGTCTCATATGACTCCTCACTAGAGGAGTCCATCAGCAGCTCATCCGGAGCCGGTTGGGCCACAACAGATAACTATACAACCGTAGTTGATGAAATCCACATTTGATTCAGAGCAACACAGGTAGTCCTCGACTTATAACCACAATTGAGCCCAAAATATCCGTTGTTAAGTGAGACACTTGTTAAGTGAGTTTTGCCCCATTTTATGACCTCCAGCAAAGCTGGGTGGAGAAGTCTAGGAGCTGAAGTCCTTCAGACTTAAAGTTGCAAAGGTTGGAGACCCCTGCTATAGTGCTAATCTTATTGCAGAGATACATTTTCTTCTGTTAGCTTTTTTTTGCAATAAAATAACAAATTAAAACATTTAAACCATCAAATATCTAACCCTGGACTACTACAGAAGCTAATTTTTAAGCAAACATACGGATTTTGAACGGTGCAGGGGCAAATTCCTCTTCTTTCCCTTGCCTGCAGCTGAAACTTTGTCTGAAGCAGACAATCATGCTTGCTCAACAGCCCACTGCCGAAAGAAGCCAGGGCTTATCATGATGTGTGAACGTTACGAACGAAACCCCCAGTGATTTACATAATCGGGTTCAAAGGCAGTTCAGAATTTTCTCTCATGGTGGCAGGAAAAGTAACGGAGCATCGCTGGCTTGCATGGCCCCCGTGGTTGCACTGCATTGCCCACATTATTTTTTTAAACTGCCATATCTCACCGAGTTGGTTTATGCATATAAATAAACTTAATTAATGTATAAATACCAGTTAAAAAGAGAACACCCAGTCACGCATTCAGCCTCTGGTTACAGCGACATAAACGTATTACAACAGAATGCATCGAAAAATAAGAGGAAGCCAACAATAGACTGGGAGACGGGAAAGAGAGGGTGGCACAGCCAACAGGAACAACAATGGGAAGGGGGGGGGGGAAATCAGCGGAAAAGCGCATTACTCAGCTTTTATAGAAAAGCCACTCAACTCACTGTTCATCAGCAGCCAGAGAATCCCTTAGCACCAGAGGTGGTTATTTTGCAGGTTCTGACCAGTTCTGGAAAACCAATAGTGGAAGTTTTGAGTAGTTCGGAGGACTGGTAAATACTACCTCTGACTGGCCTCGCCCCCATCTATTCTCTGCCTCCTAAGTCCCCGCTGATTGGGAGGAAATGGGGATTTTGCAGTAACCTTCCCCTGGAGTGGAAGGGAATCAGTGGTGGGTTTCAAAAATTTTTAGAATCTCTTCTGTAGGTGTAACCTGCTTCGTGGAAGTGGTTTGCCAGCCATGTGACCAGGTGGGAGTGGCTTGCCAGCCATGTGACTGAGAGGGAGTGGCTTGGCAGTCATGTGACTGGGTGGGTGTGGCCAACTTGTAAAATGTGGTGCAACTCACTTAACAACGCTCTTGCTTAGCAACCCAAGTTGTTGGCTCAGAAACTCTGGCATTTGAAGAACGCAAGTCTTAAAGCTGTCAAGTTACAACACCCTTGCACCCCCAACCCTTTAGAAAAAACCCCTAGGGGTGTTCAAACTTGACAGCTTTAAGACTTGATGACTTCAACTCCCAGAATTCCTACTGTCTCTCCCTTGGATCGCTCCGCTCCCACAGAGAGGGCCTTCTCAGGGTGCCGTCGGCCGGGCAATGCCGGTTGGCGACACCCAGGGGAAGGGCC
>JAPKID020004560.1:0-11607 GCA_026931265.2 Tropidonophis doriae | reverse complement strand
CAGACAGACAGACACGCATAGAGTGACAGATGGAGGAGGGAGGGGAGAGAGACAGAGAGAAAGGGAGAGAGACAGACAGACAGAGACACACATAGTGACAAAGATGGGAGGGAGGAGAGATACAGAGAGAGAGAGACAGACAGAGAGAGACAGATAGATAGAAAGAGAAAGAAAAAGAAAGAAGAAAGAAAAAGAAAGTGGAAGAGAGAGGGAAAGAAAGAAAGAAAGAAACAAAGAAAGAGGAGAACTCGTGACCACAATTGAGCCCAAAATTTTGGTTGCTAAACAAGAGCGTCGTTAAGTGAGTTTCACCACATTTTCCAAGTTGGCCAAACTCACCCAATCACATGACTGTTGAGCCACTCCCACAAGTGAGATTATTGCTACCAAGGGTGGAAGAAGTTAATTTGTCCACCCAGAAAAAGAGGAAAACTTCAACCTATCTGCTACAGGGAAAGGGAAGCTCTAATGCTGACTGACACACTTCCTTTCAGGTTTCAGTGTAATTAGGGAATTTATAGAGAAAGTCAATCATCTGCTTCTATCCTAATGTGGTCTTCTGGTAAAGCATCTAAGAGAAAAATAAAAAAGCCTAGAATATATCATAGATTTAAACAAACTCAAAACTGCTATGATGTAGCCAGCTCCATCTTGCTTCCCTATATTTTGCGGGCATACATGTATGCACATCTCTGCTAGCCTTACCACTAGTCAAACATTATTTGTAAATTAATCCATCACATTTTTCTCAGCTTGAAATAGTACACTGGTCCAATTAATATCGGGCCTCAAGCATATAAGGCGTATTTCAGATCTGATGCTCTATTTGTGTAGAACCAGTAACATGAGACTGCAGATAATCAGTGTAATTTATCCCCAGACTAATCCTTCTCTATTGTGATCTAATTAACGTGTATCACCCTAGCTACCTGATGGATCCATTTTTTTTCCTCAAGTGAACTTGGAATTTTGCTGTCTCCTATTTGCAACACTCTTCCTTTTTGAAGACTCAAGTCTATTTTACTAGGGAATTGAAGATGATAAAATAGAAAGTCTAGGAGTTGTGAAGGAGGAAGTCTCAGGAAAATAGTTTCACAATTACCTCAGCCAGAAATGGTACATTTTATACCACCTGATTTTTAAGCTCTTTCTTTAACATTCTCTTTCTTTAACATTGGTCTCATCACTGACGTCTGTAGGCAGAGAGTGATATATATCTCCTGTAAGAGAGCATTAATTATTTCTTTTAATTGCAGGGCTATATTAAGATGCAAGAACCAAGCAAGCATATAGGCACTTTGCCTGTCCATCAAAGGTTTACAAATTCAAAAGTATCCAAAATAATATGACAAGTAATTGCGATTACTAAAAATCAATTCAAGACATATCTGAATAATTTTATCAATGAAGAATGCTCCGTTCCATTTCCTCAGCTTTCCGGTATAGGCAATGGTGCATAATGCAAAACCCCCCAACAAAATAAAACAAAACAAAAACCTTCAGAACAGTAATAAACAATTCTCTATCCAGAAAGAGAAGGAAACATTCTCCACTACTAATCACCACAGAATTGCTCTAAATCAAATTATTTTTTTCAGTATATTCTCAATTACTGTAGTTTTAACTGGATGATATATTATCTGGACTCATTTCAGTTAGGCCAGGGCTGTCAAACTCCCAGGCTGTGGGCTGGATGTGTTACACACTGGCCACACCCGCACCTGGTTAAGTGAAGGGGAAAAAAGTCCTAATGCGTCACGTAACACTGCCGTGATGATGCTATGACGACGCGAGTTTGACACCCTTGAATTAGACTCTTCAACAGGATATAAAGTCATACTATTTAATTGTCTTGGTGGTTAAACTATTTTGGAAATTAGAATAGTGTTCCCATTTTCTCTGATCTTATGGTGGGTTTTGAGGTGCTATCAGTATAGTGATATTACTGAGCTCTACTTCCTGCCATTTAACTTTAAGGCAGACTCCCTTAGGTTAATTTTAAATACTTTAACATTAAATTCTGATAGGATAATGTTGGTTAGTAGAGAAATAGTCTCAGGCACTGAAGTTCAGCCTCTCTTGCTAAGATTACGTCTCCCCTGAAAAAGGAGACCCATACAGACAGTCCTTAACTTACAACCGCAATTGAGTCCACAATTTCTTTTTTTTAAGTGACATGAGTCATTGGTTTTGAGTTTTGCCCCATTTTATGATTTTTATTGCCACAGTTGTTAAATGAATCACAGTTGATAAGTTAGTAACTCAGTTGTTAAATGAACCTGGCTTCCCCATTGACTTTGCTTGTCAGTGGGTCACAAAATGTGATCATGTGACCCTTGTACACAGCAGCGGTCATAAATACGAACCAGTTGCCAAGCATCTGTATTTTGATCACATGATCATTGGGATGCTGCAAAGGTTGTAAATGTGAAAAACGGTCATAAGGCACATTTTTCAATACCATTGTAACTTTGAATGGTCACTAAACAAACTGTTGTATCCACAAGTAGTCCAAATCCGGGACTATTTATAGTCTGTAGATGCTTCTTCATCTCAGCTTCCTAATGGCATAGTAGCAAGGAACGCATTTGTACAGATATACCAAGTAGGTCAACTGTGTTCCTGAGCTAGAATTAGTAGTTAGCTTTCATATACCCCACCGTAACATGTGTTCTGCATAAGGCTGTCGTAAAAGGTATCCAGTGCAAAATGTGGCAGTTTAGTTGCTGACCATTATAAAATTTAGAAAACAGACCCAAATGAAAACAGGCACTATTAGTCAGTTGTTTTCCTGGCACAATATAAAGTGTTGCATTTTATCTTGAAAATTATATTTTAAAAAACCCTTAAGATCTAAATGCCCAAGGGACCACTTTTAAAATATCTTATCTGAATAGTTAGATCAACAGATGCCTTCTTAAACATGTTTTTTTTTCAAAGTTTGCTTGAAAGAAACGTCTATGCTGTTGTTTCTAAGTCATGGAGTACACTGTATTAGCAATTATGCTTTTAGAAAAGGAATCAATGGTTTCTTTTTCAGCCAAACTTTTGCTATTTGAATTAGAATGTTTTATTATGTTTTGTTTGAATGTTTTCTAAGCATGAAGATGAGATAGTCATTATCATTGCCCTTCTTTTTTTTTTTGGCCAAATATACATTTTCTGTTTTGAGGTTGTGATAAGATTCACATGCAGATACATATATGGTTATGAATAATGTGTGCACATTTTCATACATAGAACTCTCTCATAACTGTTGATTTTTTTCAGTCCCTCCTGTTTCCCATTCTTCTGCATGCTACTTTCCAAGCATTGTATTGTCATTAAATTATTTTTGAAATTCTAGCAAAAACAATAGATTGTTTTAAGCCAAAGGAGAATAAGTAGTGTTTCTAAAGTGTATATTTTAAGACTATTATGACATGGAACATAATGAAGTCTAACCTTGCCATGAGTTTCTCCATAGTCTATGTATCTTTCCCATATACAGGTTCAAAATTTGCTACTCTGTTTTTAGTTAAATATGCTCTAGCTCAGTGGTTCCCAAACTTTTTCAGTCCACTGCCCCCTTGGTGCTACAAACTGATCCTCAGTGCCCCCCTCCCTCCCCCCGTGGTGAAATGCAATTTTTTTTACGACCGGTTCTGTGGCCGTGGCTTGATGGGCGTGGCTGGGGGGGTCATGCGACTGGACGGTTTGCATGATGGAAGAAAGTAACAGTAAAATTCAAAACTGTAACAATTAATTGCACATTTCTTCCTCACCCTCAGCGCTCCCCATTGCCTCCTAGCGCCCCCTGCAGCCGCTTTGCCTCCTAGCGCCCCCCCTAAGGTGTGCCACCGCCCCACTTTGGGAACCACTGCTCTAGCTGTTTCGCCAACCCAGGTGAAGTGGTAATTAACTATCTTTAAGCACTGTCATTTGGTGGCATATGAAAATAATAGGTAAAACATTTATTGAAGCTTGCCTGTTGATTTTGTTTTTACAATGGATCCTTGACCTCTTGTTACCTATTTTAGCATTGATTGATTATGAAGATGTTGGAGATAGTAACCTGGCTATATAAAATTATGTGTTTTAATTCCTGTTTTCTAATATGCAGAAGATATTTTATCTTGATGTCTTAACAGTTGATGGCACATATTTGACCTTGGGTAATCTTTAAAAATTAAATGGAATTTTACTCCATTAGTATTTTTGTGGGAAACCCAGGAGGGTAGGCCAGAGTGGACACTTGAACAAACATGACAGGAAAAAAAAGGGAAATCATTTGTATCTATTATTGTTATGTTAAAGGAATATGTTCAGACAGACAGCTGAAATCAAACATGGTTTAAGAGAAGCATGTGTTCCTCATATCAAATGTCCCACTTGAACTATCTGTTGAATAGTCCACCCAGAAATACTGAGACTAGAAAAGGACAACTGGGAGGTAACATCTAGGAAAGCAAGGAATCTACAGCCATATTCAAGAGATTCTCATTTATTGTCCTTGTGTTCTTTTTTAGATCACACAGGAGGCTGGAGAATTTATGATCACTTTCCCATATGGATACCATGCAGGATATAATCATGGTTTCAACTGCGCAGAATCAACAAACTTCGCAACTATTAGATGGATTGATTATGGAAAAGTAGCTAAATTGGTAAGTTAGATGATATTACTAATAACCAAGTTATTCAAAATAATGTGTTTAAAAAGGATTCATGAATTTAGAAAAAAATATGTAACTTGTGATAGTTTCAACGTAAGTAATTTATGCTGAATAAATATTTTGTATAATTTACTATGTTATTAAGTATTAAAAGTAATAATTACCAGATAGTTCAGAGATTTTCTACATTTTGTTAGAATTGGCTCATTAAAGTTATTGTGACTTTTAAAACAATATCAGTCTGTATGGGTTTATATTTACATTATTTCATCTGAATTATTTTCAGAGTTTGAAAATATTTCAACGTGTTATTTTAACTATAATGATTATCTTGCTAAGGTAGAATTTTTATTAAGTTTCCTCAGAAATAAGTTCAATGAGGTTTTTTTCTCAGAAAATATATAGTATGATTTCTAACTGAAAATTTCTCATTTCTATGTAATTAATGACTTATTTAGGAAAATTCTTAAAAATGCAGCCAAATGTGCTGTTTTGATAATATTAATGTTATGTTATATATATGTAGGAACAGTTTTTATATAGTACTTAAAACTCTTGTCATGATTTTTAACTGTAGAAAATGGTGCATCATAGGGCAGCAATTTTTGAACCAAAGCGCCTTACAGAATGCATACAAAATCTGGAACCCATGATTCCCACAGAAATAACCGCTGTGAAAGTTGTGGCTTTTAGGGTTCTTGTTTTTACAAGAAGAATATTGATGAGACTTCTTGAATGTCTTTGCCTAGCAGTATTAAATGAATCATTGGGAGAGGATGAGAGATGTCAACAAGGTGGAATATATTGTCTACAACTTTATTTGACTTTAACAGTTAAAAGGTTTGGTTTAACATGAGACTTGGACCAAAATACAACATACTAACAGCTCCTTTATTTGCTGCAAAATCTAGTATCAGGCAGGCAATTAGCAATCTCCAAGGCTATGCGTTCCATATAAACAAATTGCGATCTTACCTCTCCTCATCAGTTGAGAGAGATTAACTCTCAATTCTGTCTAGACCTTTAACCACTTCCTCAACTTTAACAACTTGGCACAGCTCCTTATTCCAGGATCATAGGACCTCCTGACCTGCTTATATGCATTATAGATCCAGCCTAATGCCTAAAATGCTAACACTAATCACAAATTTATGATTAAAGTATTTTACAAAATTGTATGAATGCAAACATAGAAGGATATCTGGTAAGAGAAGGCATTCATCCAATAAGCACATGAGTAGAGAATCCATATTTTTCCAGTTCAATAGCTTTCATACTGTGTTGTGTGAAACTCTGTATTGATCAGTTAAGTCAGTAACACTAGTAGGTAAGTTTCACTGAAAAAATACCTTACAAAACTTTCCTAGAATGTATAGCTACAGTGTAATACTGGGTATACTCACATCTGCATTCCTAGATTAAATTAATAAACAAAGTAAAGACCCAATGCAGATCCACAGAAGAGGAGTTAGAGCAGACAATAAAGATGAAATGAACCGATTGCTGTCTCCAACAGCAAAGAAATGAAATCTCATAAGTTTCCTCATGTGCTGAAAAATTAGGTCAGGGAAAAATGGGCTGAAAACTAGACAATAAAAAGACAGTGCGCTTTGTCTATTCTCTACAACTGTAAGTTGTTCTACATTAATATCACATGTTTGCCAATTACAGCCTGCATAGGCCTGTGACACATGTAGACTGTAAAGTTTGTTCTCTTTCATTAATGTCATCTCCCTCCTCTGCATGATATATCTAATGAAGATGTAGAGAAAGTCTGATACTAAGATTTTAAAGAAAGGCAGATAGGATGTTTTCTCAGAGCTTGTAAGTTTATCTTCATGTTAGTTGGTTAGATATGTATTTTTCTATGGACAACATTTTGGCTTATTCTGCTTGAGTGCGTTTTGTAAACGTTAGTAAAACAGATGATACAGTGACAATTATGTCATGTATTGTGCTAGGGTCTTCTTTAATTTGTGCTTGGCATGCAATATTTGTGCTGAAGTTGGAGCTATATGCAGACTTCTAAACTGCTGAATATATATGTTTGCAAACTTTGTGATTATCTTTCCTGTTTTTTAAAATTTGAAGTTTCCTCAGAAGTAATTTAATTTCAAAGAATACTTTGATCCAAACAAGTAGCACAGGATCTTCCTTAGCAGTTTGCACACCATTAAACCAGACAAATAACCTCTCTGCTAACAAAAAAGCTCATTCTTGTTTCGTTTGAGACTTAGTTTGTGTATCATTAACCAATCCACTGATTTAACACTTCTTCCTCACTTAAACATAATAAAAAATTGTTCTGTGTCAGAGGCATACTGTGTCATTACACAGAAAGACATTGGTACTCAAAGATGTCATCATCATCATCATTCTAGCCATTGTCTATCCACTGCAGGATGGGCTCTTTTTGCATGTTTCCAATCAATATGGTCTTGAGCTTTCTTTTCCAATTGGGTCCATACTACTTGCTGATGTCATCTCTCCATCTTGATTTAGAACTCTTTTGGGGATGCTTTTTATCAAGTGGAATCCATTCTATGACTGCCTTAGTCCACCTAATGACACAGAGATGTGGAGGGATATAAAGAAAAAACTATAGGGATGTGGATCAAACGTAGGGGCAGGAAGAGCTATACAATAATACTTATCATTACTTACTTACTATTGGCACTGGCAACTCTGTTGCTAAGTGCAATGGTCTCGCTAAGGGAAAAAAATCACATGACTAAGCCAGTCTTACAATACTACTACTACTTTTGTTGTTCAGTGAATAACTGTGAGTGTTAGATGAGGCATCATATGACCATGACTTGAGATTTCAGTTCCAAGTTCTTTACTAATTCTGCTTATTGGAAACTGACTGTGAAATTTGCAAATGGTAATCACATGACCATGAGACACTGCAAGTATTGTAAATATGCAGTGGTTGCCAAGTGCTCAACTGACAATCATGTGATTGTGAGATGTTGCAATGGCTGTAAATGTGAGGATTAGTCCCAAAGCTGTTGTTTCAACAGTCACAACTTTGAATAGTCACTAAGCAAGGAGGTATTGAGGGAGTATTACATGTATTTACCTATATCAGTCTTGAAGTAATATTTTTTTAAACTCCTTTTCTCTCTCTCAAATGTCCATTTAATAGAGCCTCCAGTAATTGAGTAATCTGTTAAATTATCAAGTTAATATCAATGGTAATAGTAATGTATGTTAGTTTTTTTTAGGAAGCATGTTGAATATCATTTGATTTGAGGAGCCATTATCCAGCACTATAATCGTTAATCATTTGATCTTGTTTAGCATGGGAAGTTTTTGGTAAAATAAAGAAATAGCTGATCATTACCTTCTCTCAAGCATCATAAAATAATTCCTTTGCCACTAAAATGATCATCTGTTTCCAGCATCTCCTTCTACTGTTCCTGCCCAATATACTTACTTGCTTTAGTTGAGAGCTGGGATGATCTTATTGCTATGAGTGACCCTGTTGGAAATATACATCCTTGCCATATACCCAGTATTCTTCACTAATCCCCCTTAGGAGCACCATCTCCACCATGATGAAGAATCATAGCAAGATGTGAGAGGAGATTAGAAGAATAATTTTTTTACATTGAATTATACTTTTATTTTTTTATTTTCGAAATACCATAGAACAATAACTATAATATAGCAGATAAGGGTTTTACAGCTATTATTGTATAATGCTGTTACCCTACTAGTTGTGTAATGGGATATTAAGGTTTCATAGCACTTGATTTCTTTTTTTAATGTAAAGTAACTTTTCGATCATAAATCTGCATTAATCAAAACTGTGGTGAAAATAATCCCAAACAATGAGTGAAGTGAATCAAATGTTTTTCAAAGGAAATAATGAAGAAACTGGTGTACATCACCTCCATTTTTATCATTTGAACCATTACAATAAAGTTTAAAAGAAAAAAAATGGCATAAAAATTCAGTGTATTTACTGTATACCATCTATAATGAACATAGATGAAGGGCTTAAATAGATTTTTGCCTATAATTATACATTTTATTTAAAATATCAAATTTATATACTACTTCTTGCCTTACTTTAATATATCACAAGAGAAAATATATAACATGTGTATTAAAGAACATAATAAGCTTTTAGGACAGCTCAAAATTCTCACTGAGATTATCTCCTATGATCTACTATTAAACTGACTAGTTCCCAAAAGGAGTGTTACACTCTGAAATCATGGCAGCTAAAAATGATTAGCTTGTTTGTGAGATGTAAGCCCATAATTACTCATCCATATTCTGTAGCAGTAGCTGCTTAAGAGACCTTTGTTGTGTGGGTATGTTAGATCAAAGTGCTGGCCTGCAGGTTGTATTTCATTTTTCCCCCTTTGGTGGGATGAAGTGCAGTTGTTTTGATGTTAGGTTTGATGGATTTGTTTGCCACTGCATTCATTAGCTTCACATCAAAAAATTGACAGGCTGTTAAATGAAACTTTGGCTTAGATTTTCAGCTTGACTGTTTGGAGACATTTGTGAAGATATTTTAGGTTGGTGCTATGCAACTTCGAGTACTTACGACTATTTCCAAAGCCAAGGAAAGTTAGTTGCTATGTTGATTTCATTGATTTAAAAAAAGAATTACTTGCCCTGCAGATAATCAGGTTTAGCCTGTGTTTTCTAAAGAATAGATGAGTTAATAAAGTTAATATTTGTTGTATAGTTTATGTTTGAAATAACAAATGAATAGACATATCTCATTTTCAGTGGAAAAAAATCCAGTCAACAAACAATATTTTTAAAATAAAATAAATAATTTACAGAAATACATTAGATTTGATATACAAAAACATAAGGTATACAAAAACATAAGGCAGCTTTTATTTCAGCAATGAGATGTGTCTCCTTCCTTGCAGCCAATGAAGAACTAGGTTCCCAGCTTTGACATTCTGTGAATTTACATTTAGATAATTTTAAAAATAAAATAAGTGATCAAGATTTTTTTAATTTTTTGTTATAACTATAATTAATAACAGAAGCAGAAAATAAAATCCATGGATTCTCTGGGTAGGTGGTAAAGGGAAAAACTGGTTTTGTAATTCTGAAGAAAGTAGTAAGAGCCTGTGGATACCTCTGAATAAAACCTTAATTAAAACAGTGTATTATTTATTTATTTGATTTATACTGTACATTTCTGTAAGCATTCAAGGGGATTAACCTATTTACAAAACAAAGCACAACTAAGAATTTTAAAATATAAAATTAAATTAATGGTAAATTGTTTTATAGGCCTGCAAAAAGGGATCATACACTTTTCTAAACAAAATAATAATAGACATCACTTTTAGGATGCAAAGCATGATTCATTGTCATAAGCTTCCTTGTTTTTCTGTCATTATCATTACTACTACTACTACTACTACTACTACTACTACTTCTCCTTCTTCTGGATTTTGGAAGCTAACGTGTGTGCGTGTGTGTGTGTGTATGTGTGACAGAGAGAGCGAATAGAAATAATGTGGCCTACTTTTGTAAGGCATATTTTAATTTAAAGTACTGTAACATTTCATTTCTTAAGATAAGAAACATACAGACCAGCAAACTTGCATGAGTGCCTTTTAGAAGAAACTTATAACTTAAGAATTAAGTTTCTAAAACTTGAATGAAGTTCATGAATAATTTTATAATAATCAACATATCTTCATAACAATTTTTGAATAAAATTGACTTGCTTTTATTGCATATACTAATAGTATTTGAATTGGCAGTTATCTGGGCTTCAATTGCCATCTTTCCAACTGGTGTATACAACCATTTTTCTTCCCTTAGTAGTTAACTGTGGAAGTGAGTATGCATTAAAATGAATTTTGGTGACCAAAATAAAATCTACAACCCATAATATATAATGTAATATACATTATAAATAAATTAAATGTCTGATAATCATTTAGTACTTCTCTGAGGTTAGGCTTTGAAGTTCTTTTGTTATCACTTTTATTTTAAATCATAGAAAAATAGCTCAACCCATATTTTTATCTTCTCTTAAGAAATGTGATCATCAGCCCACATTGATAGCTACTTTTAATTATAGCAAATAGAAATAAAGAATTTTTTATGTTAATTGAATATTATCAATATACTGTTATTCTGGAAGTTAGTCTGATCCGTCTGTTTCTTTGTCATTTTTGTATCCCTGTAAAATATGTTTGCTCATCATTTATCTTTGTCTGATGAATATACGAGTCTGCTACCATTTTCTGAGGAAGTGCTGGAAATATCATTTAAAGATGGTGAACTTTTCCTGAGTTCTCATGAGAGCCGGAACTAAATCATACCTTTGTCAGTAATGTAGGATTCTAAGAATATTTCACTAGACTTTTTATTGATGGTATTTTCTTCTCTAAATAAACATTTTTAAGTCTGCTGGAATTGCTTGCTGTTTCCAAGAAAGTAGATTATTAGCTGATTCACAGTCCAGATAGCAGCATTCAATTTTATCAGCATCTTGCCAAATAACTATAGTCCTTAACACATTCTAATCATAAACATGAATTTATTTATTTATTTAGTGTATGGCACTTGTTAGAACAGAACATCGTTTCATCGTTTATCACCACAGACTTCACTCATCTGTTTAATAAAAATTAAATATGTTGCATGATTGTAATAATCATTAGGAGTACATGTAGGATTGTTCAGGTTGAAAGAACATTGGTGAGTATAGGCATGGGGTATTTCATTGGCAGTAACTGCATACATGTATTCCTGTCGATAAGGATAGTTTCCAAAGCAAGTCAGATTCCTTAATGTTTGTCTCTGTACTTTGAATAGTTTGATGTGCAAAGTGGCAAACAGAATATGACTCTAATAAAATACCATATTTTCCGGCGTATAAGACGACCGGGCGTATAAGACGACCCCCTAATTTTACACTTTAAAAAACAGGTTTAGCCCTATATTCGCCGTA
>JAPKID020004559.1:0-11607 GCA_026931265.2 Tropidonophis doriae | reverse complement strand
AGTCTGAGTCTGTTCCTTCCCATCCAGATCCGCACGGCTTCCAGACACCGGGACATCACCTCGACGGCATCGTTGGGTGGTTCGGGGTAGAAATATACAACTGTGTATCATCAGCGTAGAGGTGATACTCTACCCCGAAACCACGGATGACCTCACCCACGGATGACCTTTAAATCGGATATTGGTGAATAATATCAATAAGAAATTTAATGACGAGTAAGTACTGATGAAGTAGGTAGGTTAACTAGATGGGCTGTATATAGTGTAAATGCTTGTGTTAAATATTAGGCCTACTATTAGGACTTTATTGTTAAGTTTGGTTATTTATATGTTGTTGCTTTCTCGCATTGTGACGGAAAATGTGTTTAAAATTATGTTTGTATGATTTTTTTATAAGAATAAATAAAATTATTTTTTTAAAAAACAAATGGTGCTGCTTTACTGATTTAACAGGATTTAACAGGAGGCTAGTGAAGAAAAGCGCTTTGGGGATTTTCCCCAGCTTCAACCTGTGATGTCGCACAAACAAGTGACAGGTGCACAGGTGTCCCCTCTGTTAACTGTACCATTTCTGAGGAAAGAGCCATCAGATCAGGGAAATTATTAAATCCATGTTCAAAAATAATCCTGCCAATTGATTGTAGATGAGGAAGAAGGAATGTCTGGAACAAAAACATACGAATTTTCCACCCATCCTCATTTCATCCCACACTTTTGTGCCATGTCTATGATTTGTTGTCCAACAAATATAGTTCATTTGCAGTGATTTCCTTGCTCCTAGGTGTCCTCCAGCCTATTAAGATCTAAATATGCATGTGTTTGTGATGCAGATATTAAAGAATAGGGATTTTCCTACACTTGTTTGAATTATCTTGAAAAAGATAAGTCACATATGTCAGTACAAAATCATTGCTGATATGTGGCTGTCATTTCTTTAGGTTGCAATTCCTTCCTGTCTTTTCTCCAGGGTCCTTTGGGTGTAGACACAGATTGGTTGGCCATTTAACCAGACTGGGCCACAGCAACGCATGGCCGGGAACGGCTAGTAAGGAATAAATTGTTACAATGGATCTTGAACTCACGCTGCTAACTTTCCTTCCCATACTCCTAACATTCCACTTAATTGCTATTCATTTAGTGCATGGCCCAGTGACATTTGTTCCTTGAGTGCATTGGCATGTTCACCTTCAAAAACAACCAATTTCCCATACACTTCAATCTCTGTTCTGTAATGGCATCTGTACTGCTGGATAAGCTCCAATGCTTCATTAACTACAGGGCTCCACGTAGTCCAGAACACAAATCCTTCTATTGTCCTCATTTGAACCAGTTGATGATCTAGAAAAGTCTACCAAGCAAAGTACTTCTGCTAGAAGCAAGCCGGTTGAAAGTGAAGAATTCCCCATTACTCAAATTACAAGTGCAGACCACATAATCTGCATGAGCCAAGTTTACTTGAACTTGTAGTGATGGACTACAAAATTCTGCTCACTGAAGGAAGCTATACACAACTTTTATATACTTGTATAATAAATGCTGACCAGTAATAATTACCAAAGGCCAATCACAACATAGGTTAGATTTTGTGTTGGTAGTGAGATAAGCAGAGTAAAGTCAGTTTTTGTATTGGTTACTTTCTAAATTCCATCTAAAATACAAGTGCCAATTTAAGCTAATTTGTGAGCCAGTTACTAAGCAGGCTTTCTTGGGTTAAGGGCCTTTGGAGGTTTTAGTCCAGTTACTTATTTTACTCCTTGTCTCTCTCTTTGGAGATTAAATCTAGAAGCCATTTAGAGGAAAATGCTAGAACTTGCTGGTAATTCCAATCAATTGATTCTGTCACATCAGCCAAAGGCACATTATATTTGGAAGCAGGTGCTGAGCTTTAGAGGCCTCATGCATCAGAACCCAGCTGTGGCTTTGGACCATAATGTGTTCAGCTGAATATTCTGTACGAACTACCAAATCCATGTCCATCTGGGGATGCAAGAGAAGAGAGTTTGTTTTCTCCTTTTCAAGGTCTCACATTCCAGGGACCACTTGCCTCCTTGAAATTGCAAGTAGTGACTTGGCCACCGAGTGCGAGAGCCATAGCAGGATATCAGGTAATGTTCCTATAAGCCTTTTAGGTGCGAGATAGTTGTGTTCTATGGGGCACAGTAAAAGAACACATCCACAAGCATTCTTCAGCTATTGGGGGTGGGGGGAATCTCTGTGCCCTACAACCATCAATCCTTCATTGGCCAAATTGAGACTGCAAATGTACCAAGCACTGACAACTATGGATCCATATTCTAGCCAAAATCCTTTAAAAGAGAGGTCTGCCTTTGAATTGTACCACAGAAAAAAATATGGGGAACAAAAAGAACCAGCATTGATTTTCTTGCTCCATCCAAACATCCTTGGTGAAGAAAAGGCAACAGCGTTTGGGAGGTCCTCTGCCTTCTTAAGAGAATCCCAGATGAAGGTGTCCATCCTCAGAATTAGTAAGCCTGAACATTTTTTTTGGGGTTCCACACATTTAGTTTCCATGTGCAAAATGGACTAAAAAGCCAAGAGAGGGACAATTGGATGCCTACCCTCCAGTCATGTTCATCAAAAAGGGATAGGAAGGACATTCCTAACTCTGCTTAACAGAGGGAAAAGATGCAAAGTGACCTCAGGTTGAAATCAATTGACGAATCAAAAGTCAACAAGCAGGGGAGGAGGAGACACACTTCAGTGCTTTGAGAATATGTGGACTGATAGGGCAGGAAGGACACAACACATCACCTGGTCCCCGCTCTACTTAGAGAAAGGTGAAAGGATTCCAGACAAACGTTTGCCAAATATTGACCTACCAATAGAACACTACATCTTTAAAGGGGCTAGACTGTACTTTGAGCACCCTGTTTATATACAGTATGTGGGGGAAGGTAAAGGTAAGGGAAAAATAGGGCTCACAGGTGTAATGATTAAGTTTCCAGATCTTGCTTTGTAATACTTTATTTGCCTCCAGCAAGATAGTAATTCAGAGAACACAGAAGCACTGTTTTCCTCATCGTCTCTGTACTGCATTTGTATGCTGCAGTATAGATTGGAAGAAATGGTGTAGCAGAAAGTATTGAAAATACAACAATAGAATTCCAAATGAAATCTCAATAGTGAAGTTTTGTTGGCTGTACGTCTCATTTTATCTTTGATCTCGCCCCACAATAAGAGGAATGCACCACTGAAGATCCCGATTCAACTCTGGAGGCTGCTCAGAAAAACATCTGAATCTCAGATCCTCCCATGCACTTTTTCTTATATAAAAATGGAAGCATGGAAAGAGGGAGGTATAAAACCAACCTGCCCTGTCATTCACTTTGAGCCGCTTATCCACCTAACAGGAACTCACCTATCCTTATAGTTTGGGCAGTAAGGAACTACTGTATTCTCCCTTTGGTACAGATCATTACAAGACTTCGTGTCAATCCAATCCTGTTTTGGTATTCCTCTGGCAGGTCTGGCAGTTGCTACTGCCAATTCACTTGTGGATGCGACCTGCACACATGTGCAGAGTGATAAAAATTGTTCTGCGCATGCACAGAACCAAAAAACAAGATGGTGGTGCCTATGGTGCTGCCTGGAGAACCAGTTTGGGGCTGTTGCAGGCCTGGATCACTGCTAGTTTCAGCAGCCCAGGCCGCCAAACCACTACTGGTTCGCCCAAACTGGTCTGAACTGGTAGGAATCCACCACTGATATCACAGTATCATATCTTTTCCAATATGGTAAAACCCAAGAGTTATGCACATCTACCCCACACATACAATGTTTCTGACGGGGCCCTTGGATTTTGACATATGGAGTCCCTTTAATGTTTTCTTATAAATCTAGGAAAGTCCGAGAAAAGGAGCATTTTACCATTAGCCTTGTCAAGGATTCGTGCAATTATACCAAAACACTGTATTTCATGCTGCGTCATAATGCAGAGGCCACCATTATTAGTAGTAAGATGGAATGTTGAAACAGCAATGCTTCCTTTTCTATTGATTTATCTAATTTATGTAGCCACTCATCTCACAGGCAAGAACTTTTATTGCTTCCCCAGTTGATATAAAGGATGAGAAAGTTTGAAAATTAGTGCAGGAGAGTAGGCACAGACGGTCCAGAAGGTCCATCAGTGGAAACTATGTGTCCTCAAAAGACCCACCCAAGAAAAGGAAAGTGAAAGGAAGAAGGAGAGAAAAGCAGAATTCATTGATTGGAAATTGTAATAAACAATCTGGACAGAAAACTGAGCCATCACTTTAGCCAAGGTGGAGGAAGGGGTAGAAAGCCAGAAAATGTTTTAGTATGCCAACCTCTTATGCTATTTCTAGGTGATTTATGGACAAGGCTGCAGTGCAAGACAGCCCTGCGTTTTGGGTCTAAATCTGGGTTGCAAAAATCTGGATAACCACAAAGCATCACAATTTATAATAGTAACTATTCTATAATTACAGTGAGATTTTGATAATGCAGGTTTGATAGTGCTAACTTTTCCGTATATTTGAAATATATAGAGATAGCTCCAATTGTATATATCATTTTTGATGTATTGAATGAAATGTGTTTGTCCATGAAAGCCTAGGCAACTGAATTAGTTACCCCAAAACAATGTCCTTTAAGCCAGTGTCTTTAAATATTTTGAGACTTAAAATTCCCAGAGTTTGCTCAGCCAGTGAGATAATCTTAACTCATCTGGTTAACAAAAACCTAGGGAAGGCTAATTAAAATACCACAAGATCTTCACTCCCTTCATAATAGGGAGACTATTGAATGAACTACTAATTATACATATACAGCACCATTAGTGTGATAGTGCTTTACAGAATATTAAGGAACTTCGCTCTGAGCAGGTTATAGCTGAAGGTCCAATTTCATAAAAGCAATCAAGAGAGTGGAGGAGAGGAAAGAGAAAGCAAGAATATATACAACACAACAGTAAATTGTTCTTTTGCTTACATTTTTAAAATAATCATAAGCTAAATTGCAATATAGAAAGTGTAGAAAATTGTGCCAATTTTTTTTTTTTTCCCATCAGGAACATTTTATTCTTGGATCAACCTTTTTTTTTTCCCGTAAAAGAGTTTTTTATTCCATCAAACATAATACAAATATCAGTTCTTCATACAAAAAAAAATTTTTTTTAATATTTTAACAAGGTGATTCTGAGAATGGCTTGGAATGGAGAGAAATGGGATGCTGTTCTAAGTTTCACGGCTCCTAACTATTTGGAACTATTCCCTCCCTCTCATTGTATGACCAGCTGACTTCCATCAAATGAAATATTTAAGTTTATTTGCTTTTTGAACTAATGTCCCAATAAGGTTTATGGCCTATAACTTCTGTTTAGGGACAAATGCACTTCAGAAATTCTGACCAATTTGATAAGTTAGATGAGACTTTGCAATCTAAGGGACTACACTGAATTCTCTCTCAAAATTCTCCAAATGTTAGGAGTATTTTGGTACATATACATGCCTTTCAATCAGGTTTTTTTTTAAATTTCTTGGTATCATTTTTCAGGAGTGGCCTGCCATTGTCATGAGAGTATGGTTAACCCAAGATCCCCCAATGGCTTTGTTGCTAAGATAGCACTAGAATTCAGTGTCTCTTGTTTCTAGCCCAGTGGCTTTAACCACTACAACAACATGCTTGTCAACCATAAGAGTGAACTGAGAGCTAGTAACAAGGGGAGCCATCTGATCGCAGCCAAAGTCTAGTGACTCTCCATCTTTTCCCACTCAGAAATCAATTGGGACAATTTGTCTCAGCTGCCAGCCCAGCTCAGCTGCCTACATCAACCACTGTGCCTCCTTTGAGGCCCATCACAAGATAACATCACAATGGTTGGTTATTTTGAGTAAGGATACACAACTCAGCTGTTGTGCTTTAACAGCAGGTGGGATCAGAAAGCAGTTTTCTTAGGAGATTTTAAGAATTCCAGTCCCTGTAAGAACTCTACAGAGAAGCTGAGAACTTGACTGTTTTCTCTTTTAAGGGCCCCTTGGAATTGCTGTCATAATCATAATGCCATGTATTGTATGCCAATATAAACATTCAAGCATTTTATCCTTAGAATTGCCACAGTGAATAGCCCATTATTAATCTCATAACTGATGGAAAGAAAATTTTCTCTTGAGTTCATGGCCATAGTGGAAGTAGTTTTCCAAATTACATCTGCTGCTGCTGCTATCAACAAAATGTCAACGCTGCTCTGCTCAGGGCCACCCTACATACGCAGCTGCCTAAACATCCTTCCAAAATTTAAGTATGTTTTTGCTCTAATCTTCCTGTGTTCAATATATGACATTTACTGTTCTTTTCTCCATAATAGTTCTAATGTCAGCCTTTAACTTACCCAACTTTACTATCGGGGACAAAGTTGATCTGACTCACAGCTAAATAGAGATAGTTTTTATCAAAGCCAGCTCAAGATATTGGTATGTTGCTGCTTGAGACAAATGGCGAGAACCTTTTTGCCCCATTCCATGTACAAAATATAACCAGACTAGTAGTTGAAACAACAACAATGAGGTAGAACATCTGGGGCAGAAGGCTTTCTTAGTCCATGCAAAATAGATTCTATGACAGGTTCTGTTCTGTCCTCCAATTACTGCAGTCCAAACTTTCTAATATTTACTCTACTTGAGGAAGTTGACCTGAATCTTCAGAATCAGGAAAAGGTTCACCAACCCTAAAGGTCAAGTTACATTAATAATAAGCTTTCTTATTAACTCTGTTCTCCAATTTGCAATTCAATTGTGTACCAAAGGATACGACCACTCTAATTTCCTCAGGCTGTGGTAATCCTCTGTTCAAAGTAAACACTGCCAGTAGTCACAAACAATTCTATAAACTACTCCACTCAAATATTGAAGGGGTATATTCTGCACCCTCAAAACTACAGGTTACAAATGAAGTGAAATTATCATTGGGCAGATGCAAAAAAAGAAAAAAATATAGCTGCTAGATAAAACTATAATCTGATGGGTATAACTTTAGCACAACCACACCAATTAATTGCATTGTGTCTGTTACCAAGAAAGAAATGCTGCAATGCTAGTCTGCATTGGTCCTTCAGACTGTTCTACGCAAATGTCACTAACAGAAATCCATGCAGAGTGTTCATCTTTGGTGAACTAATGCCAGTGAGCAATTTTTGGGCTGTGTTTGGAGGCTCCTGAAGGCTTTTTAGATTCCCAGAATCTAAGGACATTCCTATCTTTCCTCCAGAAACCATGGAGTCTCATCTCTTCAGATACTGTGCAGCATCTCCTCCACTGAGTTCAGCAGACACAGGAGGTTAAAGCCAGTAGCCTCAAGGTGGCCTTGGATGAAAACCAAGCTCAGTTGAAAATCAGGCCCAAAGATTGCATCATTAGACCAGCAGGCCAAGTCATGGGATCACCTGAGTCTCAGTTCCCTAGTGATGACTCTCTGGCATGTCTGAAAATAAGACCATTGCGTCTGAATAAAAAGAAAGCAACCCAAAGTGATCTTTCATGGAATCTCCTGAAGTCAAGAGAATGGTCCCTGAGGGAAGAATGGAGCTGGACGCCTCCCAGAACAGCGCCTCATCATGATGGTGCTCAGAACATTTCATATTAATTTTATATTAAAGTATATTTATATTATGATTAATATAAAGCATTAAATTAATTAAAGTTTACTAAAAGTATTGCATTTAAGAAAACGTGTTAATCTTCCGATCCTCTCCTGTAGTATAGATGTTCATGTGATGTTTGTCCATCATGTTTGAAGAGGACCTTGACATCTAACAGGTTGTGGGGTTTTCACGATGTATCTGCAGGTGGCTGGTAAGGCCCATATGGACATGAAATGTTCTGCCACAGGTCGGGCAGACATGTGGGCACCCATTATTGCAGTATTTGCAGCTTTGGCTTTGCGGAGTTCTCCCTTCTCTTGTACTATGGTTGTTCTTCTGTTCTCAGATGTCTGGCATCTGAGACATCTGAGATTTTCATGTACACAATCATTGTCTTGACTAACTATGCAGGTTGTATAGTATATAACAGTCATACAACTATGCAACTATTTTATATCCCTAATAAAAGATAGAAACTTAGACAATTGCACATTTATTTCCAGCTCTTTCCACCTTTAAGGCTGCTGTGCTTAAATCAGCTCTCTTACAGACTGAAATCCAGCATCATTTCCCCTAAACAGAGATAGGTAGATTTGGGAACTATGCTGCATTTGCTGCATTTCTCTTAGATTTATTTGTATCCTGCCTTTTTTTTTTTTTTTATACAAATAACTCCTTCCTCCTATTTTCACAACAACAGTCCTATGAAGTGGGTGGAATAAACGTGTCTGGCCCTAAATCACTCAGCTGACTTTCATGGTTAATGTGGGACTTAAACTCACGACTCCAGCTTTCTAGCCTGATATCTTAACCACTAGACCAAACTGTCTTTCTAGTTGTAGCTGGTAATGATCCTGGAGTTCTGCCTGAAAACAGGCAGTTTTGGAACCTTAAGGAAAGTTTTGTACTTGCTTGCCTTAGCCTGCAGGACTAGTCTGATTCATTCTGAATCCTATTTGCCATTAACTATTCTTTGCCAGTCCTTCCCATTTTCAGTAAAGTGATGGGTAATCAATTAACATTTTTCTCAAAACTCCTCTGAAGTTTTACAGATGAGAGGGACAGGATTGGGTTGAAGGGAGTTCTCAAGTACAAAGAACAGTTTAACTTCCTATCTGGGACACTCTTTGGCCAGATATTGCAAAAAAAGTACAAGGGTGAGGTAGATACAACTTGAACATAAACATGGGGGGTGAGGTTGATAGAACTGTTCTTAGATATTTTTGAATTACGGAATTTGTCAAACGATTCTAAGTTACCTGAAGTGATAAGTCATTCAAATGCACATCTATTGTGCAAAGTTACTCTTTATTTTAATAAACTCTTTGGGCCATGTTTATGCAGCTGAGTTCTGCCTAGAGTGAAAATATACAATCTCATTAAAAAGCAATTGTTTAAAACACTTTTTTAAAATATAGTAATGCTTTAGGTGAAGGGAAGAATGGGTTGAAATTCCATTCAGAATTTATTTTAGTAGGAAATTGGTCTGTTACTCTTCAACTTCATCTAGGATCATAAAAGCTGCTAATCAAACCAGTAGCCATCTATTTCCCTATTGCCTTAAGCTGTGAGTGTTTCAGTAACAGTCTGACTTCTCTGATCTGATCTACTTGAAAATGCCAGAGACTGACTCTCCCTTGCTCTTTTTAAATCCTAGTCAAACATGATCAGAAGAACTATCTTTGCTACCAGTTCAACTTAGATTTGTTTCCAGAGTCCCTTATGCCAAAAATTGAACAGGCAAAAGATTGTATTGGCAAAGCTCTTTAACACTTCTGATCAGTGTGATTCTTTTCCAATGTGTCAGTAAATGCATATGCATTTTTAAATATGGATATATTTTTATGACATGTTCTCTTCCTGGAAATGCAGCATTTGTGGGTTCCCAAGTTTCTTTGCACTAACTGAAACACTGATTAATTCTATTATTATTTAGGTCTAATTGTTTGTACTTTCCCACCATACATTTACCCCTTTTAAGATTACTCAAATTTTCTCAAGTTGTTTGGAAACCACATTTCCATCTCTTTAATTTCTCCACTGCTAAAGATAAAACTAAACGATGTGGGAGACATCTGACCAGCTTCTTCTCTCAATTTCCTTTGGGCTCTGTACACCTATTAGAAAAGTTATCAACAATGAGGGGAGGTCTATCAAAACTTTTTGGTCAGAGTATAAGTCCACATGTAAAAGAAATGCATCTACCTAGGCAATATGTGGCCATGAATGCTGGTTACCTGTTAATTAAACTGGGTATTTCTGAAGTATATCATGCCTCCCTCCCATTTCATTTGTCAATAACTTCCTGGCATAAATCCATAAGTTTTCATTCACTTTCCGGTTCCCTTTATCTCACGTATTCCTTAATTAGTAGCATTCCTGCTATAATCAATCTTTCCCCCTCAGTCAGTGACGTTTTAAAAAAAGGGAAGAGTTAATAGAAAAAAAACCTAAAGCCCAATGCAAGGTTCTCATCAGTGACTAACTCCATCCCATTGTATACTACTACAAGAGTATAACCTACATTTTGTGTGTTCTCTACATTATAGTAAATGTAATAAAGATGGCCTCACATGTTTTAAACCATAGCCTAACCAATTAACAAAAGCATGGTTACCAGGACCAGGTGATTTTTAAAATCTCATTAAAAAGTATGAGTAATGTGTGAAAGGTATATATATACACGGTGTGTTATGTGCTGTATATTGGAAAGCTTCCTATTCCTTTTATCCTATTGCTATTATTTCTATACTACAGTATTACTATGATAGTTACAATTGCCTCTATAGTATATTCAATTACTTTTATCTCTGTAGCCTGTACTTTTTATTACTTTTTTTGTGCCTGCAGGTCCAGCAGCTTGTCCTGGAAAATGCCTGGATGAGTCTCTGCAGTTTTCTTGGCAAGGTTGTTATATTTGATTTTTATTCCAGCTTGATTACTTGGTCAGTAATTCAAGGCAGCAAACAAACCTAATACTCCTCCCTCCTATTTCCACACAGCAGCAGCCCTGTGAACAACAGCAGCCCTGTTGTGCTGAGAGACAATGGCCCAAAGTCACCCAGTCAGCTTTCATGACTAAAGCAGAACTAGAACTCTTTTTCTCTAAGGCAGCACCTTAACCACTATAGAGCTTTTCAGAAGTGGGTTTCCAGCTTCTTAGGGCTGAGCAAGAATTACTAACCCAAGAATGACTAGTCTGTAACACAATATCTTTACCACTATACCAACCTGGCTCTCATTTATCATTATTACATCTACTACTGTTATATCAATGGTTTTTTTTTCTTCTAGAGCCTGTTCTGTTCAAATTATTCTGAGTTTCATTCTACTTTTTTCTTCTGTTTGTTGTTCCTTTTTAGTGTTTATCAGGTAGAGCTCTTGTACCTTTCTATATTGTGCTTTCCCTTGTTGAGCTTCTATACTTTTTTATCTTGACCACCCCTCTTTCCTTTAGCTACTACACTTCCATTTTCTGATGACTATAAAGCTTCCCACTCCCCCAAAACCCCCAAGCTTTGCTTCATCTTCTTTCCTTTCCCCGTGCCTGATCAAGCCTGCTGTTTTCTTGGCAAACTGGCTAGAGTGACGCTAGAGGGAAGCCTTATATAGAAGGAAAAGAAGGTAGCACAGGTGCCTGCAATTATCTTCAGCAATCTGCTCTTTCACAAACAGGCTTTGTTTAAAGTGATCTGGCAATTTTCTGAATCGTTAAGAACTAGGTAAGGAAGATGATGAAATCCTGCCTTTGCTGCTGCAATTTGTGTGTTTGTTTGTTTGTTTGTTTGTGTGTTTGTCTGTTGTGGGAAGGAAGGGTAGAGATTGCCCAACCAGAATACAATAAATTGGTCTTAGACTGCTGGATTGTTTGGTATAGAGCAGGGATTTGCAAAGTTGGCTCTTTTAAGACTGGTGGACTTCAACTCTCAGAATTCCCCAGCCAGCCATGCTGGCTGAGGAATTCTGGAAGATGAAGTCCACCAGTCTTA
>JAPKID020004558.1:0-11608 GCA_026931265.2 Tropidonophis doriae | reverse complement strand
CAATCAGGTCACCTCTCAGGCGCCGTCGTTCTAGAGTGAAGAGGCCTAGCCGTTGCAGCCTCAGATGGTAAGGAAGGGGTTCCAGCTCCCTAATCATTCTGGTTGCCCTCCTCTGTACCTTTTCCACTTCACAAATGTTTCACTTAGCAACAGAAATGTTGGGGTCAGTTGTGGTTGTAAGTTGAGGACTACTTATAGATGGCAAGATGTAGCAACCCTGAAAATCAATTTGGAGAAAGTTTGCATTTTTTCGATGGGCTGCTTTTCTTACGTCTCCGCCGATCTTCTCCATGCAGTACGGGCGCTCGGATAGTTATCGCGTGGCCACCACCCAAGACAAACATGACGACAATTCTTCACCCAAGAAGAGCAAAGCTCAGCAGAAGGTTCGGGATCTGGATGATCTCAAGAAGGAAGTGGCGATGGTGAGTGATGACCTCCCTTGATCCACCAGAGGTGATGGGGTGGTTGAGTGGAGCTACAAGACATGGGGAGTGATGATCTACCTTGATCTACCAGAGGTGATGGGGTGGTTGAGTAGAGTTAAAAGAAATGGGGAGTGATGACCTCCCTTGATCCACCAGAGGTGATGGGGTGGTTGAGTGGAGCTACAAGAAACGGAGAGTGATCACCTACCTCGATCCAATAATGGTCATTGGGTGGTTGGGTGGAGATGATGAAGATGGAGGGAGATAGGACAAGGTCCTCCTAAGTGTCTCCTTTTTGCCATGTGTTTCAGACGGAGCACAAAATGTCTATTGAGGAAGTCTGCCGGAAATACAACACAGATTGTGTGCAGGTGAGGACTTCCCACTCAGGGCTGGTGAACTTTTCTTCTTCTCCTCAAGGACTGGAGATAGGTTGAACGTCTACTTGGAGGCTCCAAAGAACCATGACCTAGCTGGTGGAGGAAATCACCTGACCAGCAGATAGAGAACTTTTGGGGCACCTGGCCGGGAAGCTATCTTTTGCCTTTTGGATTTCATACTTTCTACTGTGGGAGAATGGGAGGGGGGGATTATACAGAGTTGAGTGATGTGTAGCCGTAATAATATTCTTTTTCTAAAAGTTGATTGAAAAAAGTTTCAATCAGGGACCCTGGAGGTCTTCTACTCCAACCTCTTGCTCATTCAGAAGACCCTATACCAGGGGTCAGCAAATTTAAACACTCAAAAGAACCATTTGGACCTGTTTCCCACAGAAAAGAAAACACCGGGAGCCACAAAGGCCCTAACCGGAAGCTCAATTCTGGAGCTGATTGGAAGTCCAGTTCCCCCACCATAGAGTCTCCTCCTAGTGTGGCGTCCTTTTTCCTCTACCTGTCCTAACCAAAAGCCCTATCAATTGTGGAGCCAACCACAAAACCTTTTCCTTGCCATAGAGTCTCCTCCTGGCGCGCCATGCTTCCCCCCCGTTCCCAACTGAAAGGTCCTCTCAAAATTGTAGCACCGACTGGCGACAGGGAGCCACAACAGAGGGATGGAAGAGCCACATGCGGCTCCAGAGCCACTGTTTGCTGACCCCTGCCCTATACCATTTCAGACAAGAGGTCATCCCTTATAATTTGGAGTAGTTCATGCTTTTCTTTTTGCTGCTCCCCAGGGAAAAAGAATCCTTGGAAGGATGAAGGGATGGAGAGATGTTTCTCTCACGTGGTTTTATTCCTCCTTTCTCTTTCTCTCTGACTATCAGGGTTTGACCCACAGCAAAGCCCAAGAGATCCTGGCCCGTGATGGCCCCAATGCTCTCACCCCACCCCCAACCACTCCGGAATGGGTTAAATTCTGTCGCCAGCTCTTCGGAGGTTTCTCCATCCTCTTGTGGATCGGTTCCATACTCTGCTTCCTCACCTACGGCATCCTGGCAGGGACTGAAGAAGACCCCTCGAGAGACAATGTGAGTTTGGGTGGGATGACTTGTTTGGAAGGTGTCCTTGTGGGAGGCGTGGAGAAGGGTCACCTCCAGGACCTTCTGGTGACCCAATCTTTCCTGCCTCTGCTCTTGGACAGCTGTACCTGGGTATCGTCTTGGCGGCTGTGGTCATCATCACCGGCTGCTTCTCCTACTACCAAGAGGCCAAAAGCTCTAAGATTATGGAATCCTTCAAGAACATGGTGCCCCAGGTACGGCAAGTTGTCTTTTATATCAACACCGACGTACAGGTAGTCTGTCAGAGAATTGCGCAGCCGGTGTCCAAGGAGGGTTGTGGTTTTATAGAAATAAATATATTTACAGTGAATAAGAGAGGCAAAGGGAAGCATCGTCAGGTAAATCAACACAGCAGGAGCATCGTCAGGTAGAGAGCACAGAGGGAAAAAATTCCCATAAAGCAAGCCAACTTTATCGGTGATGATGTACAGGTATTATTTTCACAGACGGTGCCTTTCAGCTCCGCTATTTGTAAAATGGGAGCAGAAATTAGGAGCCATTTCAGGGGGTTGTGTGAGAAGGAATGGGGGATGTCAGGTGCCATTCTGAGTTTTGTGTTAACCTTGTTTTTCTGGTATGTTTTTGTGTTGTGTGAACCTGGGCCATTCGATTAAATTTAGGATCCAGTGAATTGTGCACTGTCCAAAGGGGGTGAATCAGAAGTTTGTCTGGTTAAGGCTGTTGAGGGAACACAACCGTTTAGAAACTCGGGTTTATGAAATCAGACATGAAGCCTTTGCGAGATAACAGATGAACAGAGTTGGAAGGGACCTTGCAGGTCATCTAGTCCAACCCCCTGCCCAAGAGGAGACCCTACATCTGCTGTACGTGTGTTAAATAATAAGAATAAGAATGACACCATGTTCTCTTCTGGAGACAACATGGCAAACTCCAGATGTGTTGACTCCCCCCACGGTACAATTCCTAGGTAGTGTGAGAATTGTGTTGCCGATGAATTTTGGAAAAGGATAGATTTACACAGAAACACTTAAGGGGAACGTGTGTCAGCATGACTGAAAATCCAGAATATTTTTTTTAATGGAATGAAGTTTGCTTTCTGTTCTAAAGCAAGCCCTGGTGATTAGAGAAGGGGAGAAGATGCAGCTCAATGCGGAGGATGTGGTGGTTGGCGATCTCATAGAGGTGAAAGGAGGCGATAGAGTCCCAGCTGACCTAAGGATCATCTCGGCTCATGGTTGCAAGGTTGGTGAAGATCTTACCGTCGTCTTTCAGCTGTTGTTCCTTTCAGCTCTGCAACGGGCTCTCAAGCCGCTGGGGATTAAAGCCATTCGCCCTGTCCTTTACCAACTGTTCTCTCCCATTAACCAAATCTAAGCAGAGAGATCAGATTACGGAGCACAAGATCAATGTTGTGCCGGTCCCCTTGTAGCTCGGATTTCCCTGTTCCTTTTGTTCGAGGCGGAGAAGGGGAAGACGAATGAATTTGGATCTTTGTCACAAAAGTGATCAGCTTTCCCCGACTTACGTAACAGGCCCAAACCATCTGTCCGTTCAAATGAGTTGTGACGATTACTCTACTCGAGATCTGTCAGCTTGTTGACCTGCCAAATTTGAGATGAAAACCAGGATAATTGTCACTGCAGACTGACGTGGCGTGGCATTTTCTCTCTAGGTGGATAACTCTTCCCTGACGGGTGAATCCGAACCCCAGACCCGTTCTCCAGATTGTACCCACGACAATCCTCTCGAGACCAGGAATATCACTTTTTTCTCGACCAACTGCATCGAAGGTAGGGCCTTGTGTCTGAGTTCGAATCCCTTTCTGGGCCAGACTAGAACCAAGAAACCAGATCTCAGTAACAAAAATTGCTGTGAACTGATATGAGTTTTCAACCCCCCTCTAGATAACACTGCTACAATTTGAATCGATGAACTTTATTGGACAGCTTTCTGGCTTCTGACCAGAGGACCTGTGTTGTTGTCCTCTATCTGGGGAATTTTGGAAGTTGATCCACACATTTTAAAGTTGCCTAATTTGAAAAACACTGATTTAAGAGAACATATTAGCACAGCAGTGGTGGGATCCTGCCGGTTTAACCACCAGATTGGTAATTGCGTGCTTCGTGCGAGTGCACAGTTTTAACAAAATTTAACTTTCACGTTGCTTCTGGGGAGTAACACAGCTGAGGCACGGCAATCTGCTCTGCCGCATGAATCACCTGATTGTCGGAGCGAATTGGTTCTCTCCCAACTGATCGTTGGAGCTTCCAGTTTGCCCAAACCGATCAGAACCGGCTGAATCCCACACATGTAGCATAGTGGGGTTTTTTTCAATTTCTATTGGCTTTGTGACTGCTAGGGCGTATGTCTGCTTTAATTTATGAGAAGGATTGCTAGAAAGGAATCTAGAGTAATTGAGTAAAGGCTTACCTAACGTAGGAGTTCACCAGGCTAAGCCTGAGAGAAGGGTTAAGCACCTCATCAGTCTCGAATCCCTTCATGACGACAACAGATCTGAGCCCAGCCTACCATGAATTCCATTGATTCTTATCTACCATTTATTTGCTTTGACTGTTAGTAGTTCAGGTTCATGTAGAAAGCTTAAGCTTGCAAATGCATCTATATAGCTATTTGAACTGCCTGGAACCTCTGAGTTCTTTGGCGCTTGACACTTAAGCTCTCTTCCTAAATTAGCTGAATGGTTTGTCTCTCTCCTCAAGGAACCAGGGAGATTTGTAAGTTACAGTTCTGTGTTATCAAACAGCGGTTCCTAAATTCATTTAAATACAGCTGTGGGCAGTGAACATCCAACACAAATCCACAGCAGAACTCTCCAACCTCAGATGAGATTACAACTTCTAGAATCTCTCGCCAGAATGGTCAAGTTACCATTTCCCCCTGAAAATAAGGCAGAGTCTTATTTTATTTTGACCCCTGAAAAAAGCACTTGGCCTTATTGTCAAGGAGGTCTCATTATTTCTGAGGTGGCGAGTGTGGTCACCTCATGGCTATTGGTGTGTTGTGCGTCACAGGGCCTGCTGCTCTTTTCGCGGCAGCCATTAGCGTGACAGAAGGGGCGTGGTGGCTAAGGTTGCAGGAGCAGCCATTAAGTAAGGACATGTGGGGTGCATGGGGGATGTTACCCCTCCCTTTCCCCCCCACCAGCCTTGCCTGCTGACTGTCAGCATTCCAAATATCGTCCAAAATTAAATCAGAGTTCAAGGCTTTCCTCAAAGTTCCAATTTAATAAGAGAGACACGTCTGTGGGAAACCCAGTGGTCACTACTTTTCCCTCTGTTGTTATAACCCTCTTTATATTCCTTTTTATATCTTCTTTATGTTCCAAACTTAAGGAAAAAAAGATCCTTAAATGGAGACCAAAAATAATCCAATCAAACATTGTAAAAAAAAAGAAAAGAAAATTTTTAATCCATAGGTATAAGCAGGAGTAAAAAGTAGAAGAAGAAAAATTAATCCATTCAGTTTAGAAAATAGGGAGCATTTGCAAAAATTCCATCCATGAAAAGAAAAATTAGAAACAGGATAACACACCAAGTTTAATGTAGTTTAATTTCGCTGCTTATACTCTTCTCTTCAATTTTAGTTTCACTTTAATTTTTTGGGGGTAGTCTCTTTTCTAATAATAACGTTTCCTCACCAATTCGACACAATTTCTCTTTCCGCTTTCTTCCCGTTCTGGAACTGTCCCAACTTCAGCAGCCTCAAAGCTGCGTTTCTGTCATTGGAGATAAGAGCTGTTCCCGGATCTTTCAGGGACTTTACAGTGTCCCTGAGATCAGCAGGAGCTACTCTTCTTAACCACTGTCTCTGTAGGATGGTTTAGGTCCAAAAGGACCGTCCAGCGGCAGTAATATCGACTATGGTCTCAGAGCTCCAAGATCGCACGTCGTGTCGTCGCGACGTCAGCTCCTCCTCCCTCACCTCGTGTTTTTTGTGAGGCAAGCAACCAGAGGAAATGGTGGGGATCAGCTGCACCTGCATTTAAATATTATTGGGGAGGGCTTATTTTAGTCCATGTGCTCAAAAGCCCGATTGGGCTTATTATTCAGGGAGGTTTTATTTTGGGGAAAACAGGGTAGCTGGGAATTCTAGGAGCTATAGTCACCCACCAGATCTGGAACATGTTAGCTGCAGAAAATTGGAGAGAGAATTCACGCCCACCAATTTGTCTCTTCTTCCACCAGGCACAGCACGTGGAGTTGTCATTGCTACTGGAGACCGGACAGTGATGGGTCGAATTGCCACCTTGGCTTCGGGCCTGGAAGTTGGCAAAACCCCCATTGCTAGGGAGATTGAGCACTTCATCCAGCTGATCACTGGTGTAGCCGTCTTCCTGGGAGTTTCCTTCTTCATTCTCTCTCTCATTTTGGGCTACTCGTGGCTGGAAGCTGTCCTTTTCCTCATTGGCATCATTGTGGCCAACGTCCCCGAAGGGCTCTTGGCTACAGTCACAGTAAGTACTTTAGACAAGACACCTACCAAAGAACTTCCTAGAGAAAATGGATGGAAACTAATCAAGGAGAGGAGCAACCTAGAATGAAGGACCCGCCTGGATGCTTCTGCACATGCACAGAAGCATCCCGTGCACAGGAGTGTGCTCAAACTGCTAGTAAAAAAATTGGCAATCCACCACAGTATCAGACATACAGTTATCCAATCTCTTCTTAAGAATCTCCAGTGATGAAGCACTCAAAACTTCTGGAGGCAAATCATTCCACTGATTAATTGCTCTGACTGTCAGGAAATTTCTCCTTAGTTCTAGGTTGCTTCTCTCCTTGATTAGTTTCCATCTGGTGCTCCTACCCTCAGGTGCTTTGGAGAATAGCTTGACTCCCTCTACTTTGTGGCAGGCCCCTCGGAACTTGGAAGGCTCTTGGGTTTCAAGGGAAATGCCAGATTGGGCGTCTCTGATAGGAGTCCTTTCCTTCAGCCCATCGCTAAGTTTCATTCCTCCCATTTAGGTGTGTCTGACCTTGACTGCCAAACGCATGGCTCGCAAGAACTGCTTGGTGAAGAACTTGGAAGCGGTGGAGACCTTGGGCTCCACCTCCACCATCTGCTCGGACAAGACAGGGACCCTGACTCAGAACCGGATGACGGTTGCCCACATGTGGTTTGACAACCAGATCCATGAGGCTGATACCACCGAGGATCAATCTGGTGAGGATTGTTGGGGTGGGGGGGGGAAGAGAACTACAGAGACCCTGTTCCTATCTTGTATTAAGAAGAGTTGGCCAATGACCTCTTCGTAGGGGAAAGAATGGGAAGCTGAGGGTGGGGGTGGGGTTCTTGTCTTCTTGGGACCTCTAGCTCAGCTCTAGATCCACAACAGATCCTCCCAGTTTTGCTCTGTGTGGTGAGAATTATGGGCCACAGACTGAGAATGGCTGATGTAGACCCTGGATTGGAATTCCATCTTTCTCTTGTTTCACCATTTGACCCATTCTCACGTGCTCTTTCTCCTTCACCCAATTTCCCCTTTTCTCCTGGTGTCAAAGAGTCAGTTAAATGTCAGGGTTCCAAGTAATAAATCCATTTTGAGCAAGTTTCTGAGGCAGATGAGTTCTTCAAACATTGCTTTTATTGGAAATATCTGTTGTGGACGTCCAGTGGCCAGCGGAGATGGCAGCAGATTCGGACAGGGAGAAGGTTGGGGAGGAACATGGGCCAATCCTGGAGTCTGGGGAAGGCTCGGATGAGGGGGCCAGGGCCCTCTGACAGTTATCAGCAGCGAGACATCAGGTAGGCAGACAAACAGCTGGAGCCTGTTCCCAGCGTGCGCATGAGCAGAGTTGCCAGACGAAGGGAATAGCTAAAGAACAGGGGTCGACTTGGGAGTAAGGCCACAGGGGGACGATGTACGCCCCCTCCCACAGGAAATAAAAGAGGAGTGAAAGGAGAGGTGAGTTTGTAAGACAACTAGTTTGCTTAATTGGTTTGCGACTCTCCGAGACTCTTTGCCAAGTTTTGCAGATATGGGCCTGGCAGCTCTCCAAGCCAGATAAGGTCTGTGACTGTAAATCCTCCCTTGAAAGACTTTGCCGGCTTTGAACGAGCGGAATTCACAGTCAATTAATAAAAGAGTTTTTTGTCAGGACCAGGAGTTTGCTTGATGCTCTTGGGAAGCCTCGGTCAGAACAATATCATATTGGCACATATCTGGTGAAAATGGACTCTAAAGCATCCCGCTAAAAGTAAAAGATTTTCTACTTTCTGAAAAAAAACAAAAACAGTCCCATGGTCCAATCGTTGTACAGTTCGAACAACCGGGTGTCATCACTCCACCTTCTTCCTTCCAGATGTGAGAATGTCCTTGGTTCCCAAGAGAAAGTATTTTGTTTTGGCTTCAAAAATCCCTCTATCTCAATTCCCCCCTCCTTGACCCTCAGCTCCAGTGTGGCAACACTGAAGCAGAAGAAATGGCTTTGGTCAGGACAGGGTTGACACCTGTTCTATCGTTCAAATAATTTCCTTTCTTAACCTAGAACGTGTGGTGGGATTCAACCGGTTCGTACCTATTCGGGAGAACCAGTTGCTAACTTTCTAAGCAGTTGGGAGAAACGGTTGTTGGAAGAAATCTCATTTTGTTTTTTTCCACTTTCCAGGGCTAATCCTGTAAGGGAGGCAGGCAGCAAACATTCTGGTGTTGCTTCTAGCCTTATCTTTGTTGCCCTGCTTACAGAAACTGTCTCTCCAGTTAACCCTTATTCCATTGTCACAGCTAAGGCAAAGCACCCATCGACGTGAGTGATGTTGAGTTGGCCATGCCCACACGGTTACATGACCATCAAGCCCCGCCTACCCAGCTGGTCATTAGGGTAGAGAACCGGTCGTCAAATGATTTGAATCCCACCACTGCCTAGGACTTCAATCCTCACCATCCTCCTTCATTTTTCATTGCAGGCACGGCCTTCGATAAGAGCTCCCCCACCTGGCTGGCCTTGTCTCACATTGCTGGCCTTTGCAACCGAGCTGTCTTCAAGGGGGGTCAAGAGAACGTGCCTATCCTCAAGGTGAGCAGAGGGGAACCCACCCCTTGTGATCAGACATCAGCTGGGCTCTAGCGGCCTCTAGGAGATTGAGAATGGTCCCCTGTGCTGGAGATAAGGACAGGTGGAGATGTGAGGGTTTGAAGGTCAAGGATAAGGAAAAGAATTTTAATTTCCACACCCTGGGATGAAATATGAGAACCTGATAATAGGCTTGCTGGATCAGGCCTTGGTCTTAATAATGAGCATTCCATCTTACTTGTGTTTTGGCCCGCCAGTGGCCAGCAGAGATGGCAGCAGATTCGGACAGTGAGGAGTTTGGGGAGGAAGATCGGCCAGTCCTGGAGTCTGGGGAAGGCTCTGATGAGGGCTCTGTGTCGGAGGCAGAGCGGGGGCCAGGGCCATCTTGACAGTTATCAGCTGCCTTCAGAGTTAGACATCAGTGAGGCAGACAAACAGCTGGAGCCTGCTCCCAGTGTGCACATGTGCAGAGTTGCCAGACAAAGGGAAGAGCTAAAGAACAGGGGTGGACTTGGGAGTAAAGCCACAAGTGGACGAAGAAATAAAAGAGGAGCGAAAGGGGAGTGGAGTTTGCAGGAGACCATTAGTTCGCTTCATTGGTTCGTGACTCTCCGAGATTTCTTGCCAAGTTTTGCAGATATCGGCCTGGCAGCTCTCCAAGCCAGATAAGGTCTGTGACCATAAATCCTCCCTTGAAAGATTTTGCTGGATGTGAATGAGAAGAATCCACAGTCAATTAATAGAAGGGGACCAGGAGTTTGCTTCCGGCTCTTGGGAAACCCAGGTCAGAACAGGTACCCTCCCAGGGTGTAAGGCTGTTCCAAGCCGAGTGTCCTAATAGGAAGTTTGTCAATGCCAGTAGTCAATTGCGAAATGATTATTTGTGAAACTTGTGTCCCTGCCACCAGTCTCCTAATGGCTTTCGGTGGCTCGCAACAATACGAAAAGGCTAAAGACTGAGGTGTTTAGCCAGGCCCTCTGAAGAACAGCAAAATCAGATCGTTGTTTGTGTTTGACGGTTTGTTAAAATCAACCTTGCTTACTTCTCCTTTCACTTTCCTTGCAGAACAGGTTTCTAGACTACGAGAAGCGAAAGGTAAGGATGCTTTTACAGCCCTCTCTAAGTGGTTTACAGAGTCAGCATCTCATCCCCCCAAACAATCTGGGTCCTCATTTTACCCACCTTGGGAGGATGGAAGGCTGAGTCAACCTTAAGCTGGTCAGGATCGAACTCCTGGCAATGGGCAGAATTAGACTGCAATACTGCATTCTAACTACTGTGCCACCATGATAGATAGATAGATGGATGGATGGATGGATGGATGGATGGATGGATGGATGGATGGATAGATGGATAGATGGATAGATGGATAGATGGATGGATAGATAGATGGATAGATAGATAGATGGATAGATACTGGACAGAGAGAGAGATTTATAGACAGACAAACCAATGGCAATAGAACTTAGACTTATATACCGCTTCATAGCCCTGTAAACGGTTTACAGAGTCAGCCTCTTTCCCCCCGAACAATCTGGGTCCTCATTTTACTGACCTCGGAAGGACAGAAGGCTGAGACAACCTTAAGCTGGTCAGGATCTAACTCCTGGCAGTCTGCAGTAGTGCATTTTAAGCCCTGTGCCACCATGCTAGATAGATAGATCACCTGGGAAGGATGGGAGGCTGAGTCCGTCCACCTTGAGCCTGGTGAGATTCCAACTGCCAAACTGCAGGCAGCCGGCAGTCAGCAGAAGTAGCCTGCAGTACTGCACTCTGACCACTACGCCACCACGGCTCATACAGCGAGGTGCAGGATATATATGGACCGGCGTCTCTGTTTACCTGACAGGAGCAGAAGATGCAGGAGAAGCTGGCGTTTGAGCGCGGGCTGGACCTGGAGCAGAGAGAACAAGTCCAACTGATGCATCAAAGCCATGTCCAGAAAGGAGAATTCCTCCAAAGCATGAAGGAGGTAAAGAAACCAGATTCCTTCATACCAGCTTGTTGAATTCAGAGGCGGAACTACTGTAGACTTGATGGGGAGGAACTGGGGGAATTTTGCACAGTTCTTTTCCCTCACTGTGTGGCTTTGGCGTTGGGCCCCTGGGATGGCTTCCCTTCCACTCATTTCAGGAGCAGATGAAACTGGACGAAGGCCTGACCCGCCATCAGCAGCGCCTGGGGGCCGAGCGCCTGAAATTGCTGGAGCAGCTGAAACAGATGGAACAGGGCGTGGCCAGCAGGATCCAGAAACTGCTGAAAACTAATCAAAGGTAGGAGGTCCAGTGACATCCAGTGTCCCGTCTGGGAACCTGCTGGCATCTGAAAAGCGTCGAATCGATACTACGCCCTTGGCTGCTGCAGATGGCAGATGGCAGGGTAGGTTCAGGTAGTATTTGACTTACTAGCAGTAGCAGCAACACAGAGATTTATGCACCGCTTCACAGTGGTTTTACACCCCTCTCTAAGCAGTTTACAAAGTCAGCCTCTTTCTCCCAATAATCGGGGTCCTTATTTGACCCACCTCGGAAGGATGGAAGGCTGAGTCAATCTTGAACTGGTTGGGATCGAACTACTGGCAGAGGGCAAATGGATGGATGGATGACGATAGGTAGGTAGATAGGAAGATAGGTAGGTAGGTAAATAGATAGAACATTTAGACTTATATACCACTTTATAGTGCTTT
>JAPKID020004557.1:0-11608 GCA_026931265.2 Tropidonophis doriae | reverse complement strand
AGCTGACTAGAGGAACTGAATAAGAGATAAAATATGACTAAAAGGCTCTGCAGCATACTAATCTCTATGCCAACATATCAAAAGGAACAGTTCTTAGGGACCACTAAATGCTATCTAGTTAACATGGTTTTGTATACAGTGTGAGCTTATTCACATTGGACCTCCTGCCCCTCAAGATCACCAACCTCAGATGTTGTAACTGTCTAACTTTTGTAGTCAAAGGCTTTGTTAGACCTAAAAGTTTCCCTAAACAAAGAGTTTTCTGATACACCTTCAGCTTCCCAGAGGCATTGTTCCAACACTCTTTGCCTGGGGTGACTGCAGTCTCCCTTGACTATCAACTAAGGAGCCACCAACTTACCTGTTACAGCACTGGGCCAATTTAGCAGGAAGCTTACAAAATCACTTTTCCTGGAAATGGGTATCTTCAGCAACTTTGTGAAGTCTTCTTCTTTCTTTCTGGGGGCTAAGGGAAAAATATCAGAGACACCAAGCTGTCAGTGTGGAAATGCAATTGTTTCTGGACATCTCCTGTTCAAGAACAAGACCATTCAGACCAGAGGTTAGTTCTGGCAGGCACTACTGCTGGTTTGCTTGTGGAAGCGCTACGTGCACATGCACAATACAATTTAAAAAAAATTCTGCACATGTGCAGAAGCAAAAACTAAGATGGTGGTGCTGTAGGAGAACCGGTTCAGGACCGTGGCAGGCCTGGATTGCTGCCGGTTCCAGCGACCCAGGCCACCAAGCCACTACTGATTCAGGTGAACCTGTCCGAACCGGTGGGAATCCACCACCAGTTCGGACACAACCTCTGGCATTTTACAAGGATCCATTACCCAGCTGTACATCAATGCTGGCTATCTCTGAGACTAGAACACTACTAAATGAAATGTTTCAATCACTATATGTTACATTCATCTCTGGGTATAGGTATACGTTTAATTCACTAGAATGAATTATTTCCTGTGCAAAATTTAAATTAAAATACCCATGTCTAGGAGAACAGGTACATATATGTAATGTGCTACAACTACTGTCTCATGCAGACTTGGGTTGTTGTTTTGTAAGCTAAGAAATAAAGCTCCATTCTATGGAGTGAATTGTGAAGATCAGCTCACTGCACTATGATAGCATAGAAGGTGAAAAATGAGTGGAAACAGCTGGCATACCTCTAGAGAGGACTAAGCTAAGACATGTATGATGAAAACAAATCATCTTATAACTATTCTTTGGCAAGGTTATAACATGATTTCCTTAACCTTAATTAAAACAAGAGATACCCGAGCTCCACAATAGGAAAAAGTGGACTAGTTACAGAACAAAATAAATAGGATTCTTAATTAACCCTAGTTTCACTTCAGTTGTTGTTTTTTCCCCCGTTGCATAATTCATCCCTTCTTCATCTTTCCATTCCATTTTATTAGTCCCACATTAGGAATAGTGAAAAGGGATGGACTCTGTTCGTACATCCTGCTAAGCAATTGTTTGTGTAATACAACAAACAAAAGCAAATTATAGCTTAGTATAATGCATGAACGGGGCCATTATGTTCATCCATGGGGAACAAGAGAACAGTTTCTCCATGGTGATAGGCATTTTTTTTTCACACATATTCTGCTATTAGATTAATTTACCCTTCTGGCAATAATGATATAATCTAAATTTAGTTCTGAGCTCAGCCCTTCTGTGAGATCTTAAAGGCATCCTAACTTATTGCATTTGGAGGTTAATCATAAGCTAATTAAAATGGGTAGCAAGTTCAGACTTTGGAACCAAAAGACTAAGTCTAAATATAAAAAAATACAGATCCAATTCTTCATTAGGAGTGTTGAATCAGGTGGTTGATCTCATAACCAAGCAGTGAATCCTCTCTTACAATGAAAATCAAGTGAGCTTCTAAAAAGGGATTCTTTTGTTGTTGTCGTTCTTCTGTATTCTGAGCAGAAACCTTAAAATGTTCTCCAAATATGCACACAGGTAGCCCTCGCTTACCAACAGCCCCGTTTAGGGATTGTTCACAATTACGATGACGCTAAAAAAGTAATTTTATCATCAGTTCCTGCACCTGCAATCTGCTCAGTGGCTCTACAGTCGCAGGATCAATATATTCGGGCACTTTGCAACTGGTGGGCATTTACAATTGTCGCAATGTTTCATTACCGCACAATCAGCATTTATGGTCTTCACAACCAGCTTGCTATGAGTAGTCAATAGAGAAATCCACAGTAAAACTGGAAGTCGACGAAAGGCAATGTCTTGCTTTTAACAACTGTGGTGACTTGCTTAATGAGACTGAATGGGAACTGAGATAATCAATAAATTGTGGTCAGATGTTTTGCTTAGTGACCACAGTGCTTAGTCACAAATTGCTAATCCCAATTATGGTCGCTAAGCATAAACTACTTGAACAAACCAGGACTATTTCTCCTTTGTTGCTTTTTAAAAAACTTTCATAGTACATCAAATATGGTCAGTGGTGCGATTCAAATTTTTTTGCTACTGGTTCTGTGGGCGTGGCTTGGTGGGCATGGGTAAGCTTCATGGGCATGGCTTGGTGGGTGTGGCAGGGGAAGGATACTGCAAAATCCCCATTCCAACCCGAATCAGAACTGGTCAGAACCTGCTGAATACCACCTCTGAATATGTACATTTGAAAAATGATCACTCATTTGCATACAAGCTCATTCCAAATATAAATTAGTGGAATGGCTTTTTTGCCCAGGCCTGCAGCTTTTTATTTTACAAAGGTTTCATGAGATGTTGAAGAAAACTGTATAGTAAGCTAATATAGTGGAATCCTTTGATATGTGAAGTGTGTTGACTGCACTACACAGGAACAGCAGCATTGATTTATATTTATTTTACACCATTGGCTTTTGCTGTCTTTGTTCAGCGTTTCTATTTAGTGTTTTCAACAACGTCATATTTTCTTTATGGTTGAAGGGCAGCATAATGAGGCAGAATCTGCAAATCTTGGAAAATCTCCCCTCCCTGTGTCCACTAAATGACCACTCCTGTCTGTCCTGGGAAAAATGAAAAAACAAGAATTTATATCCCAACAGAAAGACACAAGAAAAAGGTATAGGTGAGTTTGTTTAGTTCCACCCCTCCCCAGACTGTTGCTAGCAAAAGTGAGAAAGTGAAACACTATTATTCATAAACAGAGCTAAAAGGGACAGGTAATCAGTGGCTCTCTAGAAGCTGCTATGCTACAAAAATTAGCATATTAAAGATGTATCTCTGAAATATATAGTATTGCCACAGCTTCCTCAGGACTGGTGACTTTAAAAATGCATTCATTGGAAGACTCCAAAACCAGGGACATGCCCGTTCACATGACATTTGAAATGGGTTCTTCCCACTCTTTCCCCCATATTTAAACCAAGATCTATAGCCTTTAATGAAGAGGTCTTCACAGTGGACAATTACCAAACACAGTCTTAGAATTGTTAAATTCAATTAAAAATAAAATTGGGAAGGGAACTTTGTGGAACAAAGTTTTCCATGAGTTAACTTCAAAATTACTGCTTTCAACAATTAAGTGTCTTGGTTTACATTTTTTAAAATTGTTTAAGCTGTAGGTCAAATGTTCAGTTAAAATAAGCCCATGGAAATTTGCCTTTTGTTGTACAGAGACTTATCTTTTCTCCCATTGTATTATTTCAGAGTTTTCTGTTTAAGTAATAAAGCTTCTAATCTTCTTTGCAGCAATATCTACAGGCAGAGGAACAATTGTGGAAAGACTCGGCATTAATAGATCAGCAGCTTAGGGCAAACCAGCCATTCATCAAATAGAAATAACAACGCTGATTGGATATATAATTCCAATTTCAACACCTCCAATTTTATTTTAAATAACAACAGCAGAATTACTTATTATTGTGCATTTGACATCTTTGGTCTTAACATCATTGTCCAATCATTACATAAAGTTAGAGCAATCAAATACCATCCTAAGATTTTGTAAGTTATGCATAATTACACATGCACTTTAAGCTTCTTGAAAAAAATTGAAAGTTATGTGTGATCTCTCTGCAGAAAATTTAGTTGCACTTAACCTAAACTGACTGAAATCAACAGGGCCCGAGCTAGTACACTTAAGCCCCATTTGTTTCAGTGGAGCTGTTTGATTTATGGCTAATTCTAGATCCACCCACTGCTTCTATCTCACTTTATATGAAATTTAATCAATCAGTGGTGATTTTGTGGTGCTTTTATTAAATAGTAAGATTCTTCTAAAGAAGGTTGGTAATTTTTAAAAGCTAGAATAACCCAAACATATTACAGTAGCCAAATTGATTGGGAATTCTGGGAAATGTAACCCAAACATGCTAAGGATGAGAAACCTGTGCTATAACAATTAAAGCAGAAAGAATTGCAGGATAATTCCACATGTAGAATTAAGAATTTCTTTCTGTTTTCATGACACATTTAGTCTTAGTATTACTATCTGGCACATAAAGACAAGCTGCACAATTCTGCCTTTGAAATGAATCAAAATGTGTGTTTGTGTTTATTACATCCATATCCATCCTTTTTACTATAAATCAGGATAATGAACCACAAAACAATGTTTCAATGTTTACAATCAAAACATCAAGACATACATCAACAAGGCATTATTTACCATGAAAAAAATTAATCCAGCAACAAATGTGTCAGTTTCAGCAGAAAGGTGGAAAATCTACTTGCTCTGGAACTCTTGAAAAACTAGGGTTACAATAAGCAAGTATGAGTGCCATTATTGCATTTAAAGAAAATAAGAGGAGAGAGAAAACTGCCTAAAAGGGAGGGGGAAGAAGGGAAGGAAAGGAAAAGAATGGAATGGAGTGTTGTTCAAGACACAATTGATGGTTTATAAATTTTCCATTCAGGCTAATTGAAGGAAATTGTATGCTTGACAAAAAATACAAAAGCAATATGAATTTAGCCTTAATCAAATTCCAGGATGGCAGTACTGAAATAGCTAAAAATATATTAATTATTCACTGCTGGGAATGCACAATGTCTCATACAGCAGTACTTCCCTGAGAAAGGAGCCTGTATCCTCATGTAACAGAACAGTAAAAACTGTGTGCTTGTTGTGTGATACACTAACCACCTGAACAAACTCATCCTGGTACATTTATTAAAGCAACAAAACAACCTTTTATTCAAGTTTCAGTGGCAACATATGTCTAAAGCAGCTCACATATGCAAATTATACCATGAAAGTAAGCATTCTGCATAATTTCCCACTGCAAGAACTGTCAAATATTTTCACAGTTATTTTGCACAGAAAGATGTTCTTTTTTGCTTGCTCCCATTTATGAAAATTAAAGCAAGGTCTCCACCTGCTGGCTCTGTATACATCTCACCAGCATCCAAATGAGGTTACTTTTTTTAAAACACGCATTGTATCTCATGACATCCATCTCCAAATAGAGAAAATTCAGTTATCAAGCCAAAGCACATCCACCCTGTACAGATTTATTATGTACAGCAAACGTCCACAATCAGCTGTAGCACACTGTACATACTATAAGATGCCAATTGGACTTGGAGGTCTATGTTCTTAACAAAGTGTAGCAAAAGATACTCATTAGCAGTAGTATGAGCGTCCTAATTTAGGAAGGCATTTCCTAACAACAGAAATGTTATTCTGTATTTACCGTATTTTTCAGAGTATAAGATGCACCTTTTTTCCTCTAAGTGGCTGAAAATCTGGGTGCGTCTTATACATCGAATATAGAGTTTTATGTCTCCTGAAACCCCACCCCCTTCACCAAACTGGCTGTGCCTAGCCTTATGGAGGCTTCCAGAGAGCTCCTGGGGCTGGGAAGGGCAGAAATGAGCCTAAAATGGGCCGTTCCCCCCCCCCCAGCCCCAGGCAGCCCTCTATAAGCCTCCATAGAACTATGCATGCTATTTATTTGACACAAAAATAGCCCATTTTCACGATAAATGGGCCGGTTTTTTGCTCTCTATTTCTCTCTCTATTCCTTTATCTACCTACCTACCCTCTTTCCCTATCTACTGTATTTCTCTCTCTCTATTCTCTCTCTCTATTCCTTTATCTACCTACCTACCTACCTACCTACCTACACACACTCTCTCCCCCTATCTGCCTACTGTATTTCTTTTTCTCTCTATCCCTCTACTACCTATCTACATACACTCTCTCCCTACATACCTATTGTATTTCTCTCTATATCTCTCCCTTTACCTACCTACCTACACACTCTCTCTCCCTACCTACCAACTGTATTTCTCTATTTCTCTATCCCTTTACTTACCTATCTACACACTCTCCCTACATACCTACTGTATTTATCTCCCTCTTTACGTACCTACCTACCTACACACACACTCTCCCTACCTACCGTATTTCTCTCTCTTTCTCTGTCTTTCCCTTTATCTACCTACCTACCTACTGTATTTCTCTTTCTGTCTCTCCCTCTCTATCCCTCTACCTACCTTTTTTTTTTTTTGTAATTTGCCTCTTCAAAACCTTGGTGCATCTTATACTCCGAAAAATACGGTAGCTTGCAGTTTTGGATTGGACCTGGTTCTAGAGGCAAGGGAAGACAGAGGGGGGGGGCTTGGTGGTGTCTTAGCAAAAAGCATTTTTTATTTTTTGTTATTGTTTTTGTAGTTGATTCTAGGAAATGCAAAACCCTGCACTTAAACATCGTTAATAACCTGTATCGTTCTTGATATTTCCTCCAATTGCACGATAAAGCATAATGAAAAAAAAGAGGGACCAGGATGGTATGGGTTACCATCCATGCTCTTGCTATTATGGACGCCATAAGAAATAGCAGAGGCCTCAAACAGGAACAATGTGGCCTGGCGGGGCACTCCTTTCGCTCCCAAGTTTAAGAGTTTCATCCAAAGCTATGGAAGCCTATGGAAATTACCATAGCTGTGAACTTCCTTCCCTCTCCAAAGCTTTAGTGTTGATGGCATATAATCAAGGGATGGCATATCTCACCCCAGCCACAGAAACTGATGCTCTTCCCCCTGGAAACCCAAAAGGCTGTCCCAAAACGGAGGGAGAAGTTGGAGTGGTCCAAAGAAGGTTCAGCCCCAGCCTGAGTTTAATTGAGCCAGTAGATCCCTTCCCTTTCATCAAAGCAACTGCAGGAGAAAGTTGTGCCTCTCTTCAAAGGGTCTATGGAGATTCCAAGGGTCTATGGAGATTCTCAGTCATCCAGGTCATGGTTGTCCCAAAGGTGCTTCTTCAAGAGGCAACTGGGCTTTCTGGTTTTTCTTTGAAGACGTTTCGCTTCTTGGATGAGAAGCAAAACCTCTTGAAAGAAAAACCAGAAAGTGTAGTTGCTTCTTGAAAATACACCTTTGAGACTTACCAATGGTGTCAGGTAGCATAGCCTGGCATAGTTGTGGTAAGCTCATCTTAAGCTTTATTCATTTTCCTTAAAAAGGACCTCAACTTGAGATAAACTGCACTAACCAGAATGTAAAACCTGATCAGAAAAACCCAGAAAATGTGGTAATAGGATTTGTGGGCATTGTTGAAGCTTCAGATAGTGGGAAAAGTGGGAGGTGCAGGAAGACCTCTCAACTAGAAGAAAAAACAAAAGCCGAAGCCCCATGGAGGTTGAAGCCTGGTAAAGTACCTATGGCACAACCAAGCAGACGTAGCTATAAATGAACGGTAGGTATCCAGCAGTGAACATCAAACACAGATCTGGACTGAACCTCAAGGAATAAATTTGTGAGTGTGCACATATTTTACTCCAAAGAAGAATTTGTAACACCTTCCCCACAACTCCATGAGGGATACCTGCATATTCATCATAAAGAACTGTCAGGAACAGATTATGAGAAATGAACCACGTGGCACATACAGCCTGCAAGAACTGCAGATCTATCTAACAGAATATTTTTATAGATTGATCAAACTAAGGACCTAGATGACTGCAGGTTATTAGTGTATAATCTGTGGGTTTTTAGATGTGACTATGGATCCTTCACTAGTAGTCTGTTGCCTGGCATTAATTGGCTCTCATATAACTCTGAAAGAACGATCATTATACAGGATATTGGTGTGAACTCAAAAAGACTTCATACATGCTTGGTTTAAGTGAAAGGACTGAAAAAGATGTAAGGTCTTAGAACAGAATTCCAAGCTTCCTGGAACGCCTGTCATCATGATTGAGTTTTAGGTACCCAATTATACATATCAAAGTGTCTTCATCTGGGGGTCAGCATCCTTCTATTGAACCTTGGCATGTTTTAAGCAAGATTTGCTGACTAAGTCACAATATCAACAAGTCTGCTTAAGTGACTGAAACACAGGAAGTCATCTAAGGGATTTGTTTATGTTCCGATCTCTTTCACTTTACTGATTACTGAAGACAACTCATCCACCTTGAACATATTATAAACCAAGAATGAAAGCATATGCATAATTTTGCTCCAGTGCTCCAAGATATTACCAGATTTTTAAAAATCATCTACAATAACAAGTATTCTAGAAGATTATGGCAGGGTATTACAATAACTTTTAAAACAGTCCTTAGAGTTTTTAAGATAATTTTGGGATCATAGCTGTAGTCATGGCTCACTGTTATCTTAAAAACTCTAATGACTGTTTTAAAACTTAATTTAAGAAGTCTTAGCCTTCCTTTATTTAACTTCTTTAATAATCCACTTGTGTTATTATATTATTACACTTGTAGCAACAGCAAAAGGTTTTGCTATATTTGGAGACTAAAATTTTCTATCAAACAATGAGCATAGTTTTTGTAAAGTCTTCCTTCAAATATCCTCCCTCCAGCCAGGAAAAGGAAAAGATGCTGCTGTGAGGAAGAAGTTGAATCGCTAACACTACACCCTTACATACAAAGACTCTTGCTGGGAGTATCTAGTATCTTAAATGTCCTCAATAATAAAGAGTGGAAAACATTGCAGGAGTTAAAAATTACTTGCCATGTAGAAGAAAGGTTGCATCAGAATTGGGCAGTTCAAATTAGTTCCTCTAGGGCTACAACTGTCTGGTTTCACATTTAAAGTCTCAATCTCTGGTAAAGCAAGCTGGGAAGAAACGACTGTAATAGAACTACCCTACAGTGAATGAAGTTAAGTGAGTCACAAAGAGGCATATGCTTTTATGGGCAGCAGCAGCAGCTTCCAGCCATTCTAGTAATCTAAAACAGCTTTAGTGCTGGTAGCTGTTTTATACAATATATTGGGCTCAAAACGAATCCCTATCACCCTTTTGTAACACACAAACAAAAAGAGGCACATATTAACGTGGCTCACATTTTAAGACTCGTCAGTCTCTGAAGAGTACTTGACCCGGGTCAAGTTCACCCCGCCCACATTGTTAACATTTCAAAATGCATAAAGTCAGTTGTAGAGAACTAGAAGAGTTCTACCCAGTGGTGAAATCTAATTGTTTTGCCCACTGGTTCTGTGGCCGTGGCTCGGTGGTGGGGGTCATGTGACTGGATGGGCATGGCCAACTTTTTAAAAAGTATTTTTTCCTGCCTAGTCACCCAAACCGGGTGCTTTAAAAAGTGGAAAAAAAGTTTCCCACGATTGTGCGGCTCACAGCTCAGAAGCTTTTTTTTACTATCGGTTCACAGAACAATCATCCCTACTAGTTCAGTCGAACCAGGCTGAACACGGAGGATTTCACCCCTGGTTCTACCCACTATTCGCTTTTTCATTTACTATTCTGTGCTTTACTTATCCGAGGAGCTAATTCAGATTCTTGGCCTAGTTCTTTTCTTTCACCACTATAGAAAGAAGTAAAAAAAGGTTCGCCAAACTGGTTTCTCAGAGCTGAACAAATTGCTAATATGATCGTAGAGAAGGATCCCATCCTCCATGTTCTATCCAAATCTTTTTGTGTCCCACCAGCTGCCAGACTCAGACGACTAGGAGGTTGGGGAGGAACTTGGGCCAGTTCTGGAGCCTGGGGAAGGCTCTGATGGATACTTGGCATCAGACACAGAAATAGAGCCAGGGCAGTCCAACGTTTCCCAGCCACCAGAGAGGCAGTTGCCTTTGGAGGCTGAGATAAGTGAGGAAGAACAACACCTGGAGCCTGTTCCAGATGCACATATGTGCAGAGCAGTTAGGAGAACAACATTGGTGCTGAATGCCCCCTCCCTGGCTGGGGAATAAATAGAAAGAAAGGGGAGCAGTTGTCATAGGAGACAATAGTTCGTATTTCTGAAGATTTTGCTCCTTGTGCTTCCTGCATCAAAGACTGCTTGCCAGAACTTAATTTGTAGCCTTTCGACTGGGAGTTCAAGGCCTTGCAATTATAGCAAGGAACTGATATGGTCTGTTGCTGCATTTAACTCCTTGCAGGACTCTTGCTTGGACTTTTCAATGGGTGAATGCCATTAATTCACAAGAGGTAAATAAAGAGGGGGTTTTCGTGATAAGGAGTCTGTTTTTTGCTTCTGCAAAGGCTGGATCAGAACAGATCTATTTTACATAAAGATAATACACATTCTAACATTACTATAGCTAGGCTTTTCTATGCTATTTTCCACATTTGGTTTTATGCAACATCAGAGGATGCTTTCCCTAAAATGCTGTCCCCGCAGAGGGTGTTTACACTCTTACATGGTGTTATTCAGGGTGTTGAACTAAATTTAATGTTTTCACAATATTTATGCCACATATTTCAATTGATCCTACTACTCATTAATATGACTTGCTATTAAACTTTTTCCTGATCCTTGGAAATAATTATTATTGGTCCTATATTATTCCTATGTTAGCTTTTCTTGCTTTTGGTGTACTCGTTAATATTTGGTATTTTTTTATTTTTAACTCTGCAAAATCACTTTACGTTTAATAAACAAAAAAACAATGAGTTATTGTTTGAAATTGTACCTTTAAAAGTCTATGGACCCAAGACTCATGAACAAAACATACACTTAAATGCCTCCATGGCAAAATAGCCAAGGCCAACTGTGTACTGTGCTCAAGAAAAAAATGAGAAAACAATACATGAACAGCAACATAAAGAGCAACATAACTTGTTTTACATTCAGGAGCACAGGTAATCCTCGACTTACATTCACTTAGTAACCGTTTGACGTTACGGCACTGAAAAAAGTGACTTATGACCATTTTACACACTTATCACCACTATAGTGTCCCCATGGTAACATGACCAAAATTCAGATGCTTGGCAACTGGTTTATACTTATGACGGTTGCCATGACTTGGAGTCCTGTGATCCCCTTTTGCAACCTTCTGACAAGCAAAGCCAAGGGAGATGCCACATTCAGTTAAAATCATGTTACTAACTTAAAAATTGCACTGATTCACATAACAATTGTGGCAAGAAAGGTAGTAAAATGGGGAAAACTCCCTTAACAAATGTCTCACTTTCCAACAAAAATGATGGGATCTATTGGGGTCATAACTCAAGGACTACCTATATCGGATTCTATTCTAGCACAACTTTCCATCTCCATTTCATAATATCAAGATCAGTAACATGCCCCACAAAGCCATGGCATCTAAAGGTCTTCAACATTTAATTAAAAAAGAGGAAAATAATCACCTAGGCCAGGGGTCTGCAAAGTTGGCTCTTTTAAGATTGGTGGACTTCAACTTCCAGAATTCTGGT
>JAPKID020004556.1:0-11608 GCA_026931265.2 Tropidonophis doriae | reverse complement strand
GATACATAGTAGCAGCAACTAATCCACAAAAACCTTTCGCTTTCAATTGTTCAGTCAAATACTTTCTCTCCTTCCCCAAGCCCAGGGAGCAGTTTAAATCCACATAATCTCCGAGGGGGTGTTTGCAAACTCCCCCCTCTCGATCATCTGTCTATAGCGTTACTGAAGGCAACTTAAATTTTTAAAAATTGACTCACACACATCGCACAGCAAATTCCAAAGCCTCGGTGCTTTCCGCAACCCCAAATGTCAGCCAACTCCGATATTTTTTGCAGTTCCAGCACTCCGTTGGCGAAAGGGATTCCTCCCCCCGCATTCTGTTCCCTGGCTCCTCAGGCGAAACAGGATCGCCTCCCCCCCGACCCCCACCCAGCATGTGTGCCTGGATGAGGGTCCCCAAAAGCCGCCCGTCTGGTAGGAGACCTTTAATGAGCCCCCATAGTCCCCGAAGGGGCCGCCAGGAAAACAAGGACTTGTCCGATGCCTCTGGCGGCCAGAAGCGATCTCTCCAATATTTGAATTTCATTAGTTCTAATGGATGGCATAAAAGAGATAGTTAAGCTCTATCACCATGATTGTTTACTCTGGATTGAAATACATACATTATACAATAATGTTACCAAATTGTATGCTATCCAGACCCACTTTTGAGAGATGGGTGGACTTATAAATTATTTAAAAAAATAAATGAATACTGTCTGGTTTGTTGCAGACTGTCTGTTTAACAGCACCTGTTAGTTGAAAAGGTAATAATAATGCCCTGATTTCTTGCCATTATAGACTAACATTCATTTTTAGTCTATAAACATAGACTAATATACTTTTACTCTTTCAAGTACAATAGACATGTCTCTAAAAATCAACCAGGGTCTCATTTATGCTACCACATCATTACTATGAGGTTGACACCTTTGCACATGCCGAGCCTTTGAGAAGACCAACTAATGTTAAAGGCCTGAGGTCTTGTGTCTAAATTTAACAGTATCATTTAAAAGCCTTTAAAAGCCCAACAGTCTTTTCCACCCAGAATGGCAGGAGAAGCCAATGCTGGTGGGATCACTTCTTAAGGCTGTTAATAGAGCTAGGATGTCTTTAACAGCATTTTAAAAAATGTTTAAAGGGCAATCTTTTTTGACTATGCTTAGAGTGTTAACTCTCTTAGAGAGGAGATGGTGGCTTTCACTCTTTAACGGGTTTTATATGAGGTGGTGAAGAAAATATCAACACCACATAAAAGACTCATTAAAGCATTCCAAAAAATAAGATAAGAGAGAGTGAGAGAGACAGCATGCAAAGAACTAAATCAAACCAATTAAACAGACACCAGAAAAGGGAAAAAATGTTTGCCTTTTGTATATGTCTCTGATATGCATAGGCCAAACGAATTAGTAACTTAGTGAATCTGGGGTTCAAATGGTATCTCATTCTTCTTTTCTCATTTTATTTTGACAATTGTTCAATCATAGTCTTTCACTAGTTTGAAACGTCAACAATATCCAGAGTCTTTGAGATCAAAATTGTTCTATATTTTTTAATTATTTTGATTATATCACAAATATTCCTGCTTTTACATTATGTTGTTAATACTCCTGCGTACTGTATGTACAATGTGTCTGTGCATGTGTGTGCATATGCATGTGTATATATATAAAAAGGCAAAGGTTTTTACCCTCGCATATATGTGCTAGTCGTTTTTGACTCTAGGGGGCAGTGCTCATCTCTGTTTCAAAGCTGAAGAGCCAGCGCTGTCCAAAGACTTCTCTGTGGTCATATGGCTGGCATGACTAAATGTCGAAGATGCACGGAACACTGTTACTGTATACATACACATATACATACATACAGATTGTCCTTTTATTTGCTCATTTAATTAAAAGTATACTCTTTAATTTATGCTATATATAGGGTGTGTGTGTGTGTGTGTGTGTGTACACACATTCACAGGCACATATGCAAACATACATACATATGTACAAATACATGAAAGTGAATGCTTATATTAGTTACTACTACAGTAGCCACGTTATTCAAAAGAAATGTTCAGGTACCCTCAAAGCGCTCCACGGCATAGGACCTAGCTATTTGCGGGATCGTATCCTGCCCCATACATCGCTTCGGCCGATTCGCTCCCACAGAGAGGGACTTCTCCGGGTGCCGTTCACTAGGCAATGCCAGGGGGCGACGCCCAGGGGAAGGGCCTTCTCTGTGATGGGCCCGACCCTTTGGAACGACCTACCCCCCCGATATTAGAACTACTTCGGACCTCCGCTCCTTCCGCCAAAAACTTAAAACCTATTTGTTTCATCAGGCTGGCTTGGCCTAATTTATCTTCCGCCTCATTCTGTAACCTAAATTTGTCATTTGGTTTTAATGGGAATTTTTGTTTTAAATGTTTTTAAGGTTTTACAAATTGTACAGGGAAATTTAATTCGGTTTTAATTATGTATGTCCTTGTTGGTTTTTAGATGTTTTTTATCTTGCCTGTACACCGCCCCGAGTTCTTTTGAGTGAGAGGGTGCGGTTTAGAAATTTTGATAAATAAATAAATAAAATAAATAAATTCCTAGAAGATGCATTAAAGAGTTATCTTCTTGGAAAGCTGGTGAAGTTCAGAAATAGATTGCCTGGTGCAGAACGTTCATTTTTTTGTAAACCACATCTCTTGCGCTGAATGTTTCCTTCTAGGAGACCCTAGCCAACTGCCATATGGTGCTCAACCTGCTGGTCTTGGAGTAGAGGGTAAAGCAGGACCATTTGGTAAGACTATTATGGAACTTTTTTCTAGCTGTTTTGTGGATTGTTTTCCAGGGTTTTAAATTATCTTTGATGGATCTCCTTCCCCTTGGTATGCATTTTACAGCATATGGTTTCTTGTAATGTCCCCAAAAGTTGGGAGACTGTGTTTCAGCCCTCTTCTCCTTCCTTCCAGGATTGGGCCATATGATTACTCCTTGCCAATATGGGCTTTGGAAGGAGGAAGCTCCTCTTCCTACTTAGAAAGATCATGCTACAGGCCAAGCCTGCTATGTTTATTGATTTATTTTATTTATTTAGTTTGTCAAACGTATACAAAGATAACAGGTAGAAGTATAAACATAAATATGAAGACAGCAAATGGCTATGAATAAATGGAAATATAGGACAGGGATGGTAGGCACATTGGTGCACCCCTTACAGACCTCTTAGAGATGGGATGAAATCACTAGTAGACAGTCTAAGGTAAAAATATGGGGGTTTAGGAATGAAACCATGAGCCAGGGAGTGCATTCCAGGCGTTGACCACTCTGTTACTGAAGTCGTATTTTCTGCAATCGAGTTTGGGACAATTTAACTTGAATTTATTGTATTGCAAGGAATCTTTGTAGATCTGACATCAACTTCAAAATCCCTAGATTAGATCTGGTGAATCCTGTGTAATGTGAAATTTTCTTTTATAATAATAATAATCATCATCTTTATTGTCATTGTACTAAAATTACAATGAAATTGGTTACAATGAAATTATCTACAGAATTAAAAATTCACTTTTCTGCTTTTTGGTCTCTTTCACCCAGGTGGGCCGCAAGTAGGATATGAACCCCAGTCTGCCCAGGCAATAGGGTTGGATGGTAAGAAATGGAATCTTCTACAAGTTACGATGGAAATAGGAATTTAGTAATAGTTCATCGTGAAAAGGCGAAACCATTATTCATGCTCCCTGAGAATCTCAAAGTATGAGTGACCAAGTTATAAAACACTTAGCATATGATTGACATAATAATAAAGGAGCACCAATTTTACTCCTGCATCTTTCTCTTTCTTTTCTTTCATGTCCCAGGGCAACATTCTCAAATTTCTGAGGAGCTGTTAGGCTAGCCTGTTAAAACAAGCCCAGAAAGACAGATTATTTTGCTTTAAATGAATGATGTATTGTACTGAGATAGGGTTTTCTTGAATAAACTGCAATCATCTAAGTTTACACAACACACTGCTATAAATGTTGATTTGCTAACCAAAGTGGTTGAGTCTATTAAGCTAGGGGGATTCCCTAGCTAACAGAATGTAACTTCTGATTGCAGATGTGCAACTTTTGACATCATCTTTGTTAAAATACAATTTAAAAAGCAAAAAGGTTAAGCTTAATGTGCCCATTTTCTTTCAAAAGAAATAAACTCTCCCACCCAAAAGAACTGCAAATCATTATTTCAATCATTCCACTCCAATGCAGATCTTGAAATCAGAAATAAACAGACACACACAAATGACTGTCGGCATAAAGTTTCCACTCTGCTCACAATTGTGTGATATCTTTAGATGACTAGTTGCTGTTGACAGAACAACTGGACCACTCAGAGAAAGCCAGTCTGTTCAGTACTCCTTAAGCATTGCATTAGATATGGAAATATACTGAATTGCCTAAATTGGATACGGTTGATGAATAGTTCTCAGATTGCCAGCAGAGTATCCCAGGTGACTAAAATATACTTTCATTGGTTTTCAATGATCCTATTTTAGATGGAAAACATAATCTCTGTATGGTTGATTGAAGGTCATTATCAGTAAGCAGTGGTCAGCAACACTTCCCATTCCAATGATCCAAATTTACAGGAGGAAGCAGTGACAGGGCATTTGATATGATTTTCTATGTTGCATGTTTCTCCCTTTCTATTTCTCCATTCTTTGCAGGCAATGGAGATGGACTAGGATACTTGAATAGTAGAGACCCTCAAGCTAATGGATTGGGGGCAGGTAAGGTTAAGTGTGAGCCTTCACTCCACCCCCAGAAAAGACTCTTAAGTCTTTATCCTGCTGCTAGTTATGTAATTAGCATTAGAGTGTCCTGACAGTCCTAATCTTAATCTTCTCCCTTTGTCACATGATACTAGCTTTATCTCACCCCATGATTTAAGCAGTCTTATGTTGATTTTAATACTAACTCAACTAAAGCCAGCAAAGAACCATGATAGGCAATGGGCATTTTCTGTACTATCCACCCCCTTTTAGATAGGTGTATTTATTTGACCAGAACAGCTTTGATCAATGGATCCTGGAAAAATCCCTATATTTCAGGTGAGATGCTATTAGCTGTTCATCAGCCAGTCAGCAAATATCCTCACTACTACCGGTATCAATAAGGACATTTCAGTAGCCAATCAAAGTGGTATTAAGAACCAAAATAGCACATCAGTATCTCATCAGGACATCGATATAAAAAGATCATTGGCTGAGCTAAATTAAGGAGCTGTGGTGATGCAGTAGGGTAATTCTGCAGACTGCTGGCTGCCTGCAGTTTGGCAGTTTGAGTCTCACCGGCTCACGGTTGACTCAGCCTTCCCTCTTTTTGAGGTTGGTAAAATGAGGATCCAGATTGTTGGGGGCAATAGGCTGGCTTTGTAAACTGCTTAGAGAGGGCAGGAAAGCATTGTGAAGCAGTATATAAGTGCTATTGCTATCACCAGGGAGGAAAGACTCAGCGTACCATCAAAGATTATCTTGCCTCTTCCTTGTGCTTAAATTTGGCCTCTTCTTTTATCTGGCAGCTGGGTATGGTCCCCTTGCTGCAGGGCAAGCTCCAGGAGGATATGGCAGTCTGCTAGGCCCTGGACAGCCACTAGGAGGATATCGTAAGTGGCACCACTGTTCTGTTTTCCCATCTGTTTTACTTTTTTTTTTGCTAATATGGTAAAACTGGTTGGCCTAAAATAAAGAACTCCCAGAGTTTTAGAATGAGTATTAAGCAAAGCATTGTTCTTTAAAAGTTTTAGTGTAATAAGAAAGGAAACTTTATGGTGATCAGTAGGATTTCCCTTTGGAGAAAGCAAACGTTTGTAACTTAAATAGAAGCATACTAAGTATTTACTCAGTGATGCTTCCCTATCTAAGGACTGCTGTTAAGAAGAATTGTTTTATATATTTACCTTCAGCATTTCGAAGCTCTTAGTGCTTACCTAAAATCATGCTCTAGTTTAAGGCACCAGGCTAGAAACCAGGAGACTGAGTTTTAATCTGGTTTGAGGAATGAAAGCCATCTGGATGACTTTGAGCCAGTCACTCTCTCGTAACCCAACTCACTTCACAGAATTATGGTTTAGGGAGTGTAGGAAGTAGGAAGGAGGAGTATTGTGTACAGTACGTTCACTTCCCTGAGTTATTTCTAAAGCAATAAAGATGGAATAATTAAACCCTACAGATTTAGGCATAATAAATAAGTCCTTCTATCCACCAGCACTCGGCAACCAGCTATATAGCCAGTGAAACAGTGAAAATCAGAGCACCATGCTTTTATTTGCGACCACCATCCCTTAAAAGTGTAGGAACATAATTCAGAAATAATCAATTTATAAACACTTTCAAGTACAGCCCTAAACAGATGATTACTTATGGTAATCTGGATGTCACGGAAGCATGAGTGATAAGACCCCAATCTGATGGTAGACAAGCTACCCTTAAAAGCACTTCAAACTTCTGTAACTGGGAAAGATTTGAAAATGTACTTGGTTGGTCTTTTTTAGAAGGCAAATCCTGGCCTTTTTTAGAAGGCAAATCCAGAAAGAACAGCTTTCTAAAGGAAGGTTCTCTTCCCTGAAGATTTTCCTATTGCTATGCTGCCTTCTGAAGATATAATTCCATTTTACGAGCAGTTTTAGATGTTTTAATTGCTACATATATTCTTTTTTTCTTTTCAGATATTATTTTTAATTGAACGAAAACATGATTTCAAGAATCATGGTGACTTAGCTCTGCCCTTTGCCCTGCAAAGCCACCAGAATAGAATAGAATGCAGTGATTCACTTAACAACTATAGCAAGATTGGTTGCAAAATGGAGCAAAACTCGCTTAAAAACTGTCTTGCTTAGCAATGGAAATTTTGGGCTCAATTGCGGTCATAAGGACTACCTGTATAATGGGATATCCAGGGCACTTCTAAATAACGCTGTTTCCATTCTGCATTCCCACCAAATTGCTTTGAATCTGACTGTCCAAAGTGCCTTCATAAATTCAGATTTAGGAATGCATGAGACAATCAGGGCCCTGCCCCAATTTACCATGGGTCCTAGAACTCCATACATCATTTCTACTGCATTAAAAACCATATTGTGATGATGAGAAAATAGCACATTATTCCCCTAGCATCTGTCTCTATGGGTGCACATTGGTACAGATATATCCATTGGGAAGGGAAATAATGCCTGCTAATAGACAGCATAAACAAATCATTGAAGTTTATCTATGGGATAGAACAGGATTGTCAAACTCAAGGGGGCCACATATGTCCCACGATGTGGTTGAATATGGCCTGTAGGGCCATCCTGGTCTATCCAATGCGAAGAGGAAAGATTGGCAACGTGGCTTCGGCCCGGTCAACCCAATACAAAGAGGAAACATGCCAGCAGTTTGGGGAATGATGTCAAGATGGCCACGCCCACCCAATTGGCCACATCCCACCACCACCCCACTGATGTGGCCCTCAATGAAATTGAGTTTGACACCTCTAGGACAGACGAATGCAACAAAATCCCTTCATCATTCCACACAAAAGAGAAAGAAAGAAAAATGCTAGTATAGACTCACATCCCCATTCAATGCTTCCAGGACATGTTTATGCTATGATTGGATAGATATTGGGAAAGCATGATTAAAATTATCTGGATTCATCTTTTGGAGTACTGCAGTTTGAACACAAATATGAAACAGTTCACATTAAAGTTTACTAATTATTGCTCAGAATTACAGAAAGAAATATTGTCAAGACTATGATGTTAACTCTTGGTATTTTTTTTTCCTTTTGGTTTAGGAGGGAAGGAATCAAAGTACGGAATGAATGGATACATGGGAAATGGCTATAGAGGTATGATTTAAGAAGATGAAATTCATATATCTTCTGTTAATTTTCTGTTCACCTCATACCCACTATCAGTCAAAAGATGCACCTGTCCTTATTTCTAGGCATATATGTAAAATTAAAAGTTCCACACAATCATCAATGGTTTTATTTAAATATTTGCTGGGTTCCCAAGTCATAATGTAGTTTATTTATCTTATGAGTTAGCCCAGCTGCTGTGATTTGCAAAACATTTGTGAAGCTAGCTTGTGATCAACAAACCATGGTTAGAACCAGAGGTGGTGTTCAGCCAGTTCTGACAGATTCTGGAGAACCGGTAGCAGAAATATGGAATAGTTCAGAGAACCAATGAATAGGCTGGCCCTGCCCCTGCTGCCTCCCAGCTGATCTTCTTTTGTTGGCCTGAACAGGAGAACGGAGTGGGAAAGAAGGTTAATGGGTTAGGGAGTAACTTTCCCCCAGGAATGGGGAGGGAGTGGGGATTTTGCATTATCCTTCCCCTGCCATGCTCCCAAAGCCACACCCACAAAGTCACACCACTCCCAGTAAGTCATGTCCACTGAACCTGTAGTAAAAATTTTTGAATCCCACCACTGGTTAAAACAAATCATAATCAGTGTATTATGTTAAACCAGTCACTGTCATTCTTGGAGGCTCTGGGATTTCAGTTTTAAGTGAAAAGTATTAGAAATTGGAAATCAGTTATATATTTTAGCATCATTTGAAGAAAATAATGACAAATATATTATTGCCTGTTTAAAACAATACTATATTAGTACTTTTGACTATTTTGGTTTGTTTAAAAAAACGGCACTTGGTTATGGGAATATATTCAAGGAAGGTGAAAAGTGACTTCCTAGCTAATTATGTGGGGAATAGGACAGACATTTCCAAAATCATCTCATGCTGTCCCCCAGTCAGTCTCTGTAAATGGCAATGCTGGAAAATAAAATAATGGCTGCCTTTGTCTTCACTTTTTCCTAGGTCGCTGCCCTTCTGGAAAATGCTGAAAGACAATACTGCTCTTCAGAACTTCCTACAGCAAGATCTCACTTCTAAACAATCTTTGGTGCTAAGTTTAAAGACCAACAACTGCGTTCCCAATATAAATGGCTGTGTCTTTTTCCTTCTGTATGTTTTATTTTGTCATTAGAAATGTTTCATTTTTTTAAAAAAGAGTGAAAAACATTGCATGTTAGTTTTTAAAGCTTTGGTCAACAATATTTTCTGAGGACTAATAGTATGTTTGTGACCATATTACACAAAATTTGAGAAGCTAGAAATTGCTTCCCCACCCCCGTCCCCCAAAGCATACCCTGTGAATTCTACAGATTAGGAGGCAGCCTAGAAATGTTTTTCATCTAATTATGTGTCTGGAGGCCCAGACACCAATGTCTTTTTACATAAGAATAAATCCACCATTCTCAATGTCTTGCGTAATACTTGTGGTGTCCTTGTTCGCAAAAACAAACTTTGTATATTTGTGTGTTTGTATATTTTTTTCAAAAAATACCACTGAATATCTTCCATTGCTGCGGTTTCCGTAAACTAAGTATATAATGCAGCATTTTGACCCTTTTCTCATGCTAAAATTGATACTATGGTATCTAGAAATTAATTGATTTAAAAAATAAGTTGAAAATATGGATGAATGTTGGCATCTTCAGATCAATTATTGGATGATAAATTATTATTTCTTAACTAAGGATATTATTGGTTTACATCACAATTTGAACCATTAACATTTTCAGCTTCAGAGATACTTAAATGATTAGAAAAGATGATTAAATCTTACAAGATCAATAAGCCCAAAATTAATCTTTATACAGAGTTTATTAATTAATCATTTTGATATGCACATTTTAAAAAGGAATTGGAGATCCCTATTTTATCCAAACAATAGGAAACTGTCTAATTTACAAAATATTTACAGAAACATTTCATACTTACAGTATTTACCCCACTGCATTTGTACAGAAAAGGAGTAGATAATAAGTAATTTCATCATTGTAGAAATGAAATGCTTCATTAAAACAGGTTTTTCTAATGTTCTAAATTTTTTATAATCTGGGAATAAGCCATTATACATGAATTTGTGTCTGAGACAGAATTTAATACTTTCATACGATACTCTTTTGATCAACATACCTATTATTTCCATATACATTTACACACGCACACACACACACATTCTTATATTGTTATATATCAACTCAGTTTACTACTAGGCAGCCACCCCATACAAAAGGAAATGGACAATGGACAATTAACATAACTAAGATAATTCTGCAAAAGAACAATATACAAAAATACAATTTTCAAGTGTAATACTGGTAGTATAGTAAATGTTTTAGCTGTGCTAATCCACTAGGTTGTAAATTTTTAATATTTTTCAAAAGTTTTAAAAGACTTTTTCAGACGGTGCTTTATGATATCAAATACCGGTTGAGCAAGTTGGAGGAGGATATTGTAAAATATTAGGATTGTTCTGAAATATTTCAGATTTTTTTTTCTGAATTATTGGTATAAGACAGAATCTTACTAGTTTAACTTCCCAAAAAAATGTTCAGATCATGGTACAAAATCAAGCGATTTCTGAAAACAAAAAAATAGAAGACAAAAAAGCCTGTCTTAACTGCCTAATCTGGGACAAGTGGTGTTTACATTATATCATACAGTATTATTATATATATTTATAACTCAAAGGGTCTTATATAGTGCTCCTGCTTAGTTTCCAAACAACAAACTTATGAGGTGGATTGGGAAGAGACCAAGAGTGACCAGCCCCAAATCACCCAGCCAGATCCCATGCTGAAGAGAGAATTTGAGCTCATTCTTTCTAATGCAACATTTTAACAAGTACAAAGAAGTGGCTCTTTCAAACTTCCATAATTTGCAAACTACCTTAAAACTTAGTCTTTATATTCTATGCTCTAATATACATTATTTTTTTTATCAGATGCTTTTTTTTCCTATTCAACCGTGTCTGGTTCTCAGAGACTACTTGGACAAATCTCTGCAGTTTTTTTGGCAAGGTTTTTCAGAAATAGTTTGCCATTGCCTCCTTCCTAGGGGTGAGAAAAAAAATGACTGGCCCAAGTCAACCAGCTGGCTATGTGCTTAAGACATCTCCAGGTTTCTGCCCTAATGCCATAACCATTACATCAAACTGGATCTCAAGCTGGTTCCAACTACTTGTAATACAAAGGTAAAGGTTCCCCTCGCACATATATGCTAGTCGTTCCCAACTCTAGGGGGAGGTGCAGCCAGCGCTTTCTGAAGATGTGTCCATGGCCATGTGGCCAGCATGACTAAACACTGAGGATGGGAATGCTGTTATCTTCTCACCCACCAAAGGTAGTTTCTACATTTCTACTTGCATTTTTACATGCTTTTGAACTGCTAGGTTGGCAGAAGCTGGGACAAGTAATGGAAGCTCACTCCATTATGCAGTGCTAGAGATTTGAACTGCCGCACTGTTGACCTTTCTGTTGTCTTAGCCACTGAGCCACTGCAACCCTTCCAACTACTTAGCAGATGTCAATTGCTCTATTTCTTTTTTATCCACATAAACTGTTATCAGTCTAAGATCTATACTGCAGATAATATATTTTAGAAACAAATACCTGCAAATTTTAATAGTTGATAGTACAATCCAGGGGTGGGTTTCAAATTTTTTAGAACCTACTCTGTAGGTGTGGCCTATTTTGTGGGAGTGGCCAACTTGTAAAATGTGGTGAAACTCATTTAACAACACTCTTGCTTAGCAACCAAAATTTTGGGCTC
>JAPKID020004555.1:0-11609 GCA_026931265.2 Tropidonophis doriae | reverse complement strand
ATTTGAGTCCATTTTGATTGACCCTGTGTTTACTGTCTACGTAACCTGTGTTATGCCTGACTATGGTTCTCTTTGCCACAATTTCTTTGCCACAATTTTTTTGCCAGTAATTAATACATTTAGGAAGAGAGGGTGGGAGATAGAGACCTTAAATTGGCAACTGTCAAGCACCATGGTAAATCTGGAGATTCAGGCAGTTGAAATGAGTATAAAGGATTATTGCAAATTTAAACTCTCGACAGGAATCTGACCAACTGGCCATTCAGGGAAATGAGCGGGAGATAAAAGAGTGGTTCAAGATGGGCTGGACTCAGTTCTCTTGCCAGTGCACAAGGATTCACACAGGGGTGGGCTTCAAAAAATTTAGCAAGGGATCCTCTGTCTGGTTGCTGGTTGGACGTAGTCATGATGAGCATGGCCTAGTCAGCCTTCTGCACCACAGCGGGAGGGGAAGATTTTTGCCTTCCCTGGCCTCCAGGGGCTTTCTTCGAGCCTCTGGGAGGATAAAACAGTCTCCCTTAGGCACCAGAGGCCCTCTGGGGGGCAAAAATGGGCCCATTTCTAGCCTTCCTGAACTTCCGGTAGGTCCATTTTTCACCCTTCCCAAGCACCCTTCACTTACCTGCCTCTAAAACAGTCCAGGTGGAGACTCCTGGGAAGGGCAGGGTTGGTTGGGCGAGCCAGAAGTGGGACAGAATCTTAGCTAGAGGTTCTCCCAAACCCCTGCGAACCCCCAGCAGCCCACCCCTGGATAGAGACCTTAAATTGTCAACTGTCAACCACCAGGTGAAATCTGGAGATTCAGGCAGTTCAAATGAGTATAAAGATTTATTGCAAATTTAAACTCTCTGCAAGAATCTGACCAACTGGCCATTCAGGTAAATGACTGGGAGATAAGAGAAGCATTAAAGATGGGCTGGACTCAGGTCCCTTGTGATTGCGCTGGGATTCACGACTTACAATGCATTTGACCCCCTCCCTCGGGCTCCACCGGGTCATCTCCTACAACAACTAGGACAATATAATCCTGTTTTAAGGTGATGTCTTCTTCAGAGACATTGTTTTCTATCAGGGGTTAGGCTGAAAAGTTTCTGACTTTGGTTCCAACTTTGGCAAAATATTGATACAAATGTCATTGAAGGTCTCAACGGATCTACCATAATAGAGATCTGAAGCTTCGTGTAAAGCAGTAGCAAATTTTGGGTAGTAGGAAATAAAGAAGGTTACACCTTTCTGAAATGGCAAACTTTTCTCTCTAATAACACATCATTTGGCATATTGCCCTTAAGTCAATGATTTGAACAAAAGAGAATGGAAAGTTAGCAGAGCGTAGGAAATTGTATTATTCTCTCTTAATACATATTGTATAATTGAATTATGTTCAAAAGTAAGGCTTCTATTACATCCGTCAAGGAAACAGCAACCAATCACATCATTTGGATAATTCTTTTACCTGTCATCACCAAGATTTCACAGCCCGCGTGCTTACCTGCATAGAATTCTGGACTATAGACTGCACCAACAACTGGATTTAATTTCCAACCTGTAGTAAAGATAGGAAACCAAACTTGGTAAATTTGAAGTTATGGCTTGATGTTCTTTTTTAATAGTTTTTATTAAACATTTTAACCTTTAAAAATAGGAAAAAAAACCCAACAAATACAGAAAAAACAAGACACACATAAATATAGTTAGTTAGTTAGTTTTACAGGCTTCTGTACCGGCATACATGTTTAGCTTTTGTAGTTCTCTATTCTAAATGCCTTCTTATAGGTTTTATCATCTGTAATAGTGTAATGTTGTACTAACAATTGTAATAATATTAATTGTTCATATCCCCATTATATTTACATTATGGTCAATACTTTAAGTTTGATAGTAATTTCATTTCCTGTTTTGGCTTCTGTTTTCCAGCCACTTATAAATTTTATTCCATATTTTATAATAATTCAATTCTTCTCTTTCTTTTAACTCCATGGTCATTTTGTCCATTTCTGCACATTCAAGTACCTTTCTAATTATTGTTTTGTCTTACTAATTAATAAATTGTTTCTAGTTATTGTTACATGTGGCATGATGTTCTAATTACTGCCATTGTGACTGTACAGTTTTTATTTTATATCTTTTAAGGAATCGTAGCCTGTCCTTCAAAGTATATCTTTTCCAGAATACCTTTTAGAGCTTCTTAAAAAACCAACACACACACACACACACACACACACACACACACTTTAAGTGGAAGTGACCATCAAACGAAGGGGGAATATATGCATCTTGTATTAAAAAACCCACTTTGTATCCATTGACTTTTTCTTCATACCGGGATATAATTTCAGCCCATTTCATGAAAAGGAGATTTTATCTATCCACTTAATGCAAGCCTGTATAACTCTACAGAAAAAAAAGAAAAAATAACTTTCTTTTCATTTGATGAACAGAGACAATCTTCTTCCTGGTTTTAAATTGGATGGGCTTAAAAGGACGTTACTTTCACAACACACTAAATCCTAAACCTGGATTAAGAAAACTCCAGTGGTGTACTTATATAAGACGCTTGCCCTAATAAATCATTTCACGGCTTAGCATAATGGCTCGGTTTCCCCAACAATATGTGAGTTCATATATAAATGAACCACGCCTAGCTCCGACTTCTGCAACATTTTTTTTCCCATAAAATAAGTTCACTTATTTTCTTTTGTTAAGTTTCAGGCAAATAAGAACTTTCCCCAAGTTTTTAATGGAAGGTAACAGCAGAATTCCTCTTTACAAAGTCTATCTACCTTTTCTCTTATTGCAGTCATTTAGAACATAGGATGAATTTATGTGTGTGTGTGTGTGTGTGTGAGAGAGAGAGAGAGAGAGAGAGGGAGGGGAGAGGGAGGGAGGGAAGGTGGGAGAGAGGGAGAGAGAGAGAGGAGGTGTAAGAGAGGAGAGAAAGGAAGGGAGAGGGAAAGAAAGGGAATGAAAGAGAGAGATGAGGGAGAGATGGGGCAAGAGAAAGAGTAAGGTAATAGTAAGCCATTTCCATTTGGTTGCCAAAAATACACCCATTAGTCATCTGCAATTGAGATTTCTTTTAATAAATAAACAAATATAATGTTTTATTTTGTTTTAAGAAATTTATTTATTTATTTTATTTATTAGAATTTGTCAAACAAAAATGAGAACAAGAATAAAAGAATAAAAATACAGTGACAGGGACGATGGGCTGTGATGAAGATGTGGTCATATTGAAATGGAGAAGTCAACCTTTCAGTGGTTAAGGGCCACAATTAATATTAGCGCAGACCATCGTAACTAATTATGCACAATGTATATCACGTAAAAAAATAGTAAGACAAGCATCATAATTTTTATTCCATTTGATCATGGAACCCATTGTTTGTAAACTAAGTTAAACTTATTCTGAAGCTGGGCTTATTACAGACTAAGATACACAACCATTTTGTGTGTGTTTCCTAACATAAAAACTGCTGCTGAGTTTTTCAAAAGTGGTCAAGAAAAAAGCAGAGTCCTGGTTTGTCTATCCATTTTCTAAAGCATGTGTACAATTTGGTGTCTCCATTCTACGCACACCATTCCATTTTTGCCAATTGTGCAATAACCACATAACTAAATTAAATAGCCCTGCAAGAAAGTTTATTGCAGCCTAGGAAAATAGGGGGGGGGGGGGGAGAGGAAAGGAAGAAGGCAGACAAAATTTATTTCCTTCCTCCCAAATCTTCCAAGCTGATCTAAGTCAAGTCCTCAAGCATCAAAAGCCTTTAATTACTTGAAGTGTAATTTTCTAGAATACTTTTTTAAAATTTTTATTTTACTTCTTCACCGATAAGCCGTTTTTGGCTGGTTTTTCACATCTGTCAGATGTCTCTGTCAAAGAGGCTGAAAGATAACCTCAGACATTTTAAGTTATCCTAATGGTGCCTCCATTTGTCTTCGGGAAGAGAGGGGGAGATGGGGCAGATGCAGATCGATGATCTCAGCTGAAACCTTCTCTCATATTTCATCTCCTACCCAATTTGATGGCTGCATCATCTAACTTGGGGAAGCTCACTCCGGCAAGGACTCCATTTATCATGAAAATAACAGCAATTAAACTTTACTTTGTCTTGTCAATGAGGTATTTGCTGGCCCGTAACTGTGTGGGTTAATCAAGTGTGAGGGGAAGTTTGACATGTGCGAGTGAGGAACTGCCAAGGAGCCAAGTCTTCACCATTAGAGGAGGTAAATTCACCACTGTGGGTGTAGTAGTTCTCGGAATCTGTCTTGCTGTCACAACACGTACTTCAGGTAGAAACTTTGAGAACCGACAGGAAAGGGGAAAAACAACCTGTCTCTTATGCAGATAGATAGACTTAGCGCCTGGATGAGGAAGAAATGTAATTTAGTGTGTACACTTACTTAACTTCATTGTGGTTATTAACCAAGCAGCTTTCTTCTTATTCTATAAGTATAGTCTCTTGTATCTTGTATATGTATACAGATTGCGTCTCAACCCGCAAGGCATCCCTCGCCTGCTCTTGAGTTGCCATAGGCAAGAGGGATGGGAAATTGACGAAGCAGCACAGCAGCCACAAAGAGAAGTACATTCCAGGCTTATCACTCTCAAGGCTGTCTCCCAGGGTTACCCACAGCGGAGGAGGGGAGTGATCTCTACAACCTGCAAAACTGCTCTGTTGATGAATGTGATTTATGACACACCCTGGGGAGAGGGGGAAACAGGGTCATGATTGGGGCGTAAATTATGTGAGGTCAGAGCTGGCTTCACTTGGGAACGTGCCAACATGAAGCTCCTAATAAATAACTGAATTTCTTTTGAAGCTTGGCTCAAGGCTCATGATTTAGTTAGGGCATACGCCATTGCGTATGTATATAGAATTTACATGTACAAAAATGTAACTGGCCTTTTAGCATTTTTAATTTCATATGAGCTTTAAGCGATTTTTATTTTTGTCGGTATGTACTTCTCTTAACTCTCCTGGCAAAGTCACTTAGATGAGGAAAATGCATTCAGTAACCAAGTTTGATGAAGGTTTGAAACAAAACAGGTATTACATTAGAGAGAGGAGATAAATTAATTGAACTTCTCTTTTGAATATGAACTTTATCCAATGTTGCATTTCCATCCAGAAGGCAAAGCAAAAACAATTCTCCAAATTCCCTATCACAACTCTTAAAAAAAAAAAAGCAGCATATCAGAAGGGGGGGAAATGGGAAAAAAAGTATTATCTTAGGAAAATGGAAAAGCTATCTTGAAAGCAGGATCAGATCTCCCTACTGCATAGAAGTGAGACCACCAGAAATACACCAGATCTGTAGGGTAAAATTGGAATAGGGGAAAAAATCCTAAAAGAAAGAAAATCACTACAATATGGTTGCCAAGGTCACTCGATGGACAATTTCAAAAAGTTATCTATTTGATTCAGAAGCGACTTGACCTTTATTTGTATTTCTATCACAGAGATTTGTAAATAATGTCAGGTGTCCCAATACATATGAATTATAGACAAAAGGCTTAATTAAGTTCTGAGTCAATAGCTAACCCCAAATCTGATGAGTCAACCTTGCCATATCTTCAACAATGAGAAGATGAAGAAAAGCAACCTTAACAGGTTGCTTTTCGAAGCAACTTAGAACTGAGGAGACATTTCCTGACAACGAGAACAATTAATCAGTGGAACAACTTGCCTCCAGAAGTTGTGAATGCCCCAACACTGCAAGTCTTCAAGAAGATGTTGGATAGCCATTTGTCTGAAGTAGTATAGGGCTTCCTGCCTAGGCAGGGAGTTGGAATAGATGACCTCCAAGGTCCCTTCTGGCTGGGGAATTCTGGGAGCTGAAGTCCAGACATCTTCAAGTTGTCAAGGTTGAGAAACACTGCTTTAAGGGAATTATTTCTACCTGGTGCAGGTGTGTGTTTGTAAGTATAGACCAAGAATGCTTTTCTTATTTTGGTATCCCGAGGGTCTACAGCTTGCAAGGTAGTCTAGCAAGAAGCAAGCCCACATGTCCTGGGCTACCTTACAAGGCTGACTGTCATAACACTGACACTTACATTTATGCAAAAATGGTCATTAACAAATCAACACTTCCGAGGGCACAGGATTTGTCCTAATGATTCTGGATTTCCTCATGCTTTTCTTCCTACTCACGCATTACAAATGTAAAAGTTATGATATTTATAATGCAATATTTTTTGTTTTAAAAACAACAACCAAATCTCACTAAAAACAATGCAAACAGTGTGGGAGCCTCAATATGGATGCTGCCTTATGTTAGTTCAGATGGTTTATCTAGTTCAGAGTGGCATCTGCTTTTTGGCAAGTGCTCTCAGTGTTTTGTTAGCCAATTCACATTTTTTCATGGAAATGGCAAATACCAAAACTGAATAATACCATTTTCATCTATTGAGAGAAAGGCTGACAAATTGGAGCTGCAAGCAAGCAATGATATTTGAGTCCCCTATCCTTGCATGGTCAGGCCCAATCATGTTTCAGGCCCCCAATTTAAGGGGCATCCAAATACCACAATTGTCTTGGCACTGGAGGAATACTAATCCAATACTTTTTAGGGTTACTACATAGCTGTACCTCCAATGGCCATTTTTTTTTCCTAAAAGGGGATTGTCCCCATCTCTCCACTACAATCATGGTACCTTCTGTTTACTGTCAGCTTTCAAATATTTTGTCTCGGGCATCCTACTTTAGCTTGTCAGCTCTTTACATCTGAACAGGGTATGTCTTCTCTAATGAAGAGATGGGCTGGGGTGACATGACAGCCGTCTTCAAATGTTTGAGGGGCTGTCACAGAGAAGAGAGAGGGTCAATCCAGTTTCCAAAGAACCTGAGGGCAGGACAAGAAAGTAATCAAGGAGAGAACTGGCCTAGAACTAAGGAGACATTTCCTGACAGTAAGGACAATGACCAGTGGAAGAGCTTGCATCCAGAAGATATGTGGATGTACCATCCTTGGAGTTTTTCAACAAAAGAGTGGATAGCCATTTCTCTGGAATGCTATAAGACAGCGATGGTTAACGTTTTTCTCCTCATGTGCTGAAATCGTGTGTGGCCACACCCATAATGCAATGCACCCTGCCCCATGCGCATGTGCTCACGACTTCCCCAAGAAGGGGCCAATCACCTCCAAGGTGTGGCATCACTCCCAAGTCGACCCTGCTTTCTTAGTTGTTCTTGCCTTCTGGCAGCTCTGCGCATGCGCACACTGGGAACAGGCTCCAGCTGTTCTTCTGCCTCACTGCTGTCTTGTTCCCTCTCTGCCTCCGATGAGGATGAGGAGGCAGAGAGGGAAACTCTCCTGAGTTTTCCTTGGCCCCCAGGACTGACCCATTTTCCTCCCCACTTCCTCACTGTCCGACTCTCCTGCCAGCTCTGCTGGCTGCCGGTGGGCCACAACAATCTGGTCCTGATTAATTCTTGGATGGGGAAATTTGGAATTTCAGGGCTATAGCATTGATTGGAAAATTTGAAATAACTCCAGAAGGTGGAAGGGACAAGCCCCTTCCACAATACAGCTAAAAAAACTGCACACATCCATATAGCCACCAGAAACAGAGCTTGACTTGAAGGCCTCTTTTTAATAATTTTTGCCAACCTCTGATCGCTCCAGACCCCTATTAGCTCCAAGGGCCCACATATTCTTTCAAATAAATGATAAAAGAATTGCACCGAATCATCTCCATCTTATTCAGCATATAATTGCACTCTTGTTTCTCTCTAATAGATATTTCACCTTCAGGAAGTCCAAGGTTTGGGAGTGATTCCATTCTGTATTCACGGCATACTTCCAGTTTGATAGCTATTTTCTCCTCCTTATATGTTCTTGCAATGGAATCTGTCTTCCCTCCATTATCCACAGGTTCTTGTCCAGCACGTACCAATTTATTTTATGTCCCCCGAATTTGTAGAAACTTGATGCTATGTCCACCTCTTTGATTTGTGGCAAATGCCTGCTATGGCTGCAAAGATGCGTTTTCCTCAGCATGGCCATATTACCTCCAAAGAAATTCTCATATATTAAAAATAATAATGCTATATGTTTGTGTCCTGTTTCTTACTGGACTCAACTAGATTCGTAGGTGGAGACATGGCAGACCTAGGATCTGTATTAGCATTGGCCTAAGCAGGCGTTTATTAAAGCCCAGACTTGTGTGTGATTGTATCCTGGTGTGGTTTGCCAGCGGCCAGCAGAGTTGGCAGCAGATTCGGACAATGAGGAGGTTGGGGAGGAACCTGGGCCAGTCCTGGAGGGTGGGGAAGGCTCAGATGAGGGCTCTGTGTCAGAGGCAGAGTGGGGGCAAGGTTGTCAGGCAGTTCTTAGCTGCCTTTAGAGCGAGACAGCAGTGAGGCAGACGAACAGCTGGAGCCTGTTCCCAGTGTGCGCATGCACAGAGTTGCCAGACAAAAGGAACAGCTAAAAAACAAGGGTCGACTTGGGAGTAAGGCCACAGGTGGACGATGAATGGCCCCTTCCAGAGGAAATAAAAGAGGAGTGGAGTTTGCAGGAAACATTTAGTTCGCTTAATTGGTTGGGATTCTCCGAGACTCTTTGCCAAGTTTTGCAGATATTGGCCTGGCAGCTCTCCAAGCCAGATAAGGTCTGTGAGTGTAAATCCTCCCTTGAAAGACTTCGCTGGATGTGAATGAATTCACAGTGAATTAATAAAAGGGTTTTTTGTCAGGACGAGGAGTCTGCTTCATGCTCTTGGGCAGCCTAGGTCAGAAAACACACACACACACACACACACACACACACACACACACACACACATGAATAAAGCAGAACTAAAGAAGACACGGGGAAAATGTGCATTAAAAAAGGCTCATAGGCATAGATTGTGCCCCCAGTTGAATATTGAATAAATATATTTCAGCAATAACAGTTCCCCCTACCCCACCCCTTGTGAAACTGGGCCATAATATTATGAACGTCTACAACTCTGTTTACCCAACCAATTTGACCTAACATCTATCTCCTATATATATAGAAAAATAGTTAAGAGGTAAAAACTCAGCAACAAAGTTAACACTTCAAAGCCTCTGCTAACAATCTATCATTGTATTTAACTCGCAAGAATTCCACAACAGCTTCAGATTTACCACAAACATGATGCAGGATCAAATATCCTCTTTTTGTTTCTTAATTGTAAAACTTTTTCTTAGAATATTAACCGGGATCTTTCCCAACAATTGCATCTCATTCCCCAAAGCCATAAATCTCTGTTTGTAAACAACTCTGCAGCATTCCTTGTTTAAGGAATCTTCCTTCCAGTGGAAACACAACTTTTCTTGGCAATTGTTTGAATATCCCTTCTTTGTGGCCTGCTCGTTCCATTTCCCTACCCAAAGCCTGGACTATTTCCATCACAGTTGGCTAGAAATATGTCCAGCAACAAACGTCAAATCACCAGAATTCATATACTACCCCTTGCAGGAATAGGACTCTCCCTGATAACTGAACATTTTTATGGTAGGTGGGCATACTTCCAAGAAAAGCAATGGACTTCAGCAGCCCATTATTTTTATTTTCCAAGAAGGCCTGTGGGGTGTGCGTTTGGAGCCCAGAAATAGTCTTGCAAAGAAATACGATGCTGGAGGCCGCTCCTTCACAGCAAGCCTCATGTCTCAGGTTTTAAATTTGGAAATGATTATTTAAAAATGCACAATGGAAACAACTCGGAGGCTTTAGTGGGCACCAAAGAGAGCTTGTCTGGGCCTATTGCTACCCCTGGGAGCCATACTGTGGATTCCAGATTTAGCTCCTAAGTAAATTTATGTCTGCCCTTGGAGACTGGCTTGCCTCCCATGTAAGGTCATTTTGAAGGTGGCTTATGAAACATGGGTGGGATTAACCCAAGGGTGTCAAACTCAAATCCATTGAGGGCTGCATCACGGGTGTGTTTGACTCGGGGGGGGGCGTGGCCAGGGGGACGTGATCAGCTCAGCATCACTCATTGAGGGTCTGTTTTCAGCTGCGATGGCCTCCTGCAGCCTTCTGTCAGTGAAAACGGAGCCCTCTCGATCTTCATTTTCACTGGCAGAGGGCTGCAGGAGGCCTCGTGGCTGAAAACGGAGCCCGGGAAGCGCACAAGTAGCCCTCCCGAGCTCCGTTTTCATTGACAGAGACCCCGCAGGCCAGTCCTTCCCTGTTTTCAGGCACCCCATGGCCCATATCCAGTCCACGGGCCTTGAGTTTGAAACCCCTGGATTAACCCATTTTTCCAGAAAGCACATAACTCCTCAATATAGAATCGGAATGGGGAAGAGCTTCACCAGCAATAGATTTCTGTTTTAGAGGATCCAGGTATACCTATCCAAAATTCTACATATTCATCCATTCATTGATTCAGATTTATATGCCACCTGTCTCACTATGAAGCTACTTTGGGCCTGTCATCAATCGAGGACTTGTTAGCAACTCTGGGTTCAGAACCAGTGTTACAACTCTGGTCCCATAACCAATGTTAGGGGTAACAAACACCCCTGTTTGAAAATGATGCGGAATAGTGTAATACACCGGACAGTAAAGAGATAGGTTGCTTTAACCACACACAAACTCTAAAACAGTGATAGTAAGAAAATAAATAGTCTTTATTTTGTAGCAACTAAAATGCTTCTTCTGACCAGAGATTCTAACTTCTCAAATAACAGTCCTTCACCAAAACACAGAGTTATCTTACAGTAACTCTTACAAAACAAATACTTCTTCAGTCTTCAGCTCCTCAGCAAACAGTAAGAACAGGAATCAAATGGAATAGAAAAGAGAATGAACTGTGATTCTGAGCTTGCTTATATGGTAGAGCTGAGAAGCACAGCCAATTCGAATTCAACACAGTTCTTAAAGCTACATATACTCTTTAAGAATACATGGCTCATATATATTGTCAATCCAATATAAGGCTGAATATCCTAACAGGACTGTTTGTACAAACTATTACCTTTCATAAGAATTGGCAGATTATAACAAAGACTGTTTGTCTGTGTGAATTGGACATCAGGATCCTTGACACCTGTCTTTTCTATCCCATGTCAGTATTTTCAGAGACAGGTTCATGATATCGGCCATCATAATTTATGAAGAGAATTTTGATGAACATTTAATATTAAATGCATGCCAGATGTGGTGTCCTTTAATAAATTCCCCCTATTGAATTAATATTTTATCTTCTATCTCTGATACCATTGCATGCCTTCTCTATGTTATGACTCTTCTTTGGGGATTAGTCAAAAATGTACTCCAAGGTCACCTTCGCTGATCACCTAAAAAATAAAAGGAATAGGAAGATGACAGTAGTTTTGATTTCAAAAACAGGGTTTTCATATTCTCATGCTATCCTGCTACTTTCAAAATAGGCCAAATTTTCTCTTGTAAACTTAGGAATTTTTCTCATGAATTTCCCTGACCTGGCAGTAATTTTAATGGTATTATTTTTTTTTCTTAATTCTCTCTCCTCTTTTCCAGTCCTTCTTCTTCCTTCTCATCTCCCTCCCATCCTCCTCCTCTTCTCTTCCTCTTCTCTTCCTCTTCCTCTTCCTCTTCCTCTTCCTCTTCCTCTTCCTCTTCCTCTTCCTCTTCCTCTTCCTCTTCCTCTT
>JAPKID020004553.1:0-11613 GCA_026931265.2 Tropidonophis doriae | reverse complement strand
TTTAAATTTAGTTATTATTTAGTAATACTTTATATTTATATTTATGTATATTTATTTTAAATCTCTGTTCGCCGCCCTGAGTCCCTTTATGGTGAGATGGGTGCGGATTACAAATAGGAAAAATAAATAAATACATACATACCTACATACATACATACATACATACATACATACACACACAAACAAACAAACAAACAAACAAACAAAAATATTCTCTTTTATTGATACATTTGTCAGTTGGCCACTAAACACATCAGTTTTAAAAACTGCCTTTAATAATTTTCCTTGTTAGACTTCACCTAATTTTAGGCAACGGCATACCTTCACAACTATACTGTTGATTCGCACTATTGATGAGTGACAGACACTTCATGACATTTTATGAGCAAAGAAAAGAAAGTTGTTCAATCATCTTTACTAGTTGATGGATTTTCCCCCTTTCTTCATTCTGGTCAGCAGCGCAGTCTTCCACATTTGTGGAATTGGGAACTAAAAATGGGAAAACTAAATAGTGCAAATTTAAATCTTGGGGTTATTGTTGGAACTAGATCCCACTTCCAATTTTTAAAATCTACTATTAATTGTTAATGTTTATTTTCTCTTTCCCACCTGTTCTTTCTAGCCAAGTAAGGGAGCGACTGAAGAATCAAGTTGCAGAAATGAAAGCAAAAGTTCCTGGTTTCAGGCCAGGCCTTGCTATTCTGCAGGTAAGGACTATATATACGTATTGTCAAACTGTAGAGTCAAGCCAAGCATATACAGGTAGTCTTTGACATATGACCACAATTGGCAGTAGAACCTTTGCTCCTAAGTGAGGTGGTTAAGTGAGTCACACCCAATATTGCAATCTTTATGTTGGAGTTGTTAAGCAGATCACCAGGGTTGTTAAGCAAACTACATGTTTGTTAAGTAAGTCTGGTTTTCCCCATTGACTTTGTTTGGCAAAACCTGGTTAGGTAAGTCACAAATGCCAATCCAGTGAACTCCGGACACTTGAACCGTTGTAAATACATGCCAAGCACCTGAATTTTGATAATGTGATGGAGCAATGATCATAATTGTGAGGACCAATTATAAGTCACTTTTCTCCATTGCAACTTGGACACTAAATGAATAGTTCATGAATAAATCGAGGACTACCTGTACTGAAAGTTTTGATGCATTGTTGTTTTATAACACCTTAGTTGGGGGTGTCACATTCATTTCCATAGTCCTTACAGTCAATAATCTTTTTTTGTACTGTGAAGGATCTACATAACAGCAAATTGTTGACAACACAATTTAACATGTCTGTGAATTATGAAAACTTTATGTATGGCAGCTGCATCCAATTTTTCTGGAAGTAGGCAAAGTCTGAATTCAAAGGAGAAAAAGAAACTGCAGAGCAGGCAGGGGTTCTCATGTAGCATCTGTCAGCAACTCCTTAAACTGCTGGCATTATACTGTAGCCACAAAAACACTGACATGCACCAGAAAAAGCTGCACCTATTTTAAAAGTTGCCAAGAGAGGCTACGTGAGTGCTCCAAAGTGCCTTTTCCCCCTTTGAATTCAATACTGTGCACAACCTTAGTGCCATCTCTTGAATTTTAGATGCAGTTTAAAACATTAGAAAGTATCCAAAAAACCTTTCATGATGCCAAATATTTTATTTCTGTTTCTTTTATCTTGTATTTATGCTACTTGGATGTTTCTGTAAAGTCAGAGTGAGCTTAGTTTGAGGAAGACATTGTGTTATACATTACTAGCACACTTGTAATATTTCATATTAGCTTAAAAGGCAGATTAAATATGAATATATTCATATTTAGAGTGAAGATTTTAAAGTCTGTCAGATTCCTGCTAAGCACACTAAAAATCTCCCCTGTTGCCTGGAAGGAATTATGTAAGAAAGAACGAAGTCTGTATCTTCGGAGGCAGATACAAGATCCTGGTTGAGCTAGTGCAGCAGTGAAAATATAATTTTACATATTAAATCTGATTGAGAGAAAACTTTAGGTGAGAGCTGTCAAACTCATGGCTCACAGACCGGATGCGTCACATGCTGACCATGCTCACACTCATTTAGCCAATGGGGAAAAGTCACAATGTCAGACCTGGAAGCCATCTTTTATCTTCGGGACTTCAGGCCTTCCACATTTTCTACTGTGGGAAGATGTGAGGTGAGATAATACAGATTGTGGGTGATATATAGCCATAAAAACATTCTTTCTCAGAAAGTCAAGGTCATCTGGCCCTGCAGCTGTGATGAAGTGATTGGGGGCATCTTCTGTTTTGGATGGTGCCTGATTGGATCATTTGATGGACATGTGGGTGCTGGGCAGGGACTTGAACTTTCTTTTTTTGGGGGGGGGACCCTGGAAACTTTCAGATTTGGGTTTTTCCAGATGTGCCAATATGACATCTCTAATAAAATGAAAGGTTGAGGAAACTCAAGCCTTGAAGTCTTCTTTTGTTAGAAGTGTTACTTGGAATCCTGACACACAATATATCACATGATGATGCCATGACAATACAAGTTTGACACTCCTGCTTTAGGCAATCCATGTAGTGGTTGAGGCACTGGCCTAGAAATCAGGAGATTGTGAGTTCTAGTCCCACTTTAGGAATGAAGATAACTGAGTGACATTGAACCACTCTTTCTCTCACTCTCTCAGCCCAACCCATCTCACAGGGTGGTTGTTGTCTGAAAAATAGGAAGAAGAAGGAGTATTAGCTATGCTCACTGCCTTGTTACTGATAAAGTGTTAAAGGTAGAATAAAAATGTAATAAATAGATAACCAAGAAATGTGCTTATGTAGAAACATTACCAGTTTTATGAGATTAATAACACATGCTATCTGTTACATTGTACTGTACACGAAATTGTTTTCCAGCCACCACTAAAGTAACAGATTAAGATGAAAAAGTATTCTGGAGCAATAAAACATATTATTAGTATCATTTTGTTCTGTTTTGGCAATCTCCAACTTTTTGGAAAAGTAAAAAATGATCTAGGATAAAGAAATATATCTTAGAATTGTATAAAAGGTTTTGAAGTCATGATCAGAACACTTCAACTTTGAAATGCTTTCTATAAATTTAGTCTTCAATAGCATGGATAAAAGGATGAAAGACCTATAACGGTGGTCCCCAACCTTTGAGGCTTGGCGGCCCAACCAGGGGGGGGCGGGGAGAAGTGGCTCACGCAAGTTGAGCTGCATGTTTGCACTGGCCAGCGGGTCATAACAGGCCAATTCTGTACAGGCCACGACCCAGTAGTGGGTCACAGCCCAAGGGTTGGGGAACACTAGCCTATAAAATAATCTGATTTATTTCCCCCAAAGGTTGGTGACCGGGATGATTCAAATCTCTACATTAGCATGAAACTGAAGGCTGCCGCTGAGGTAATTCTGCTTTTCATAGCATTAGATTCAATGAAACATTTTGTTCCCATTTGTGAATTTAGCTTCAAGTAGAGAAGTTGAGGTACATAGTTTCCAATTGTGAAGTGTAATTGTAACCATAACTTTTCTTGTTAGGATTAATGGATACTCAATTACAAAAGAGTAGTGGAAGATTAGTTTTATATATGATTGCTGCTACCCACAATGGAGGAATGGTTGACGAAGTTGACAGAACTAGCAGAAATGGCCTAACATTGTTTGATTAGCAAAAGAGCAATAACTACATTTATTAGTGACTGGAAGTCTTTTGGCTGAAAAAATGAGAAAAATCATGAGTTTGACGATTAGAAAGGGTAGCTTATAGAAGGAAAATGTGATGTAAATTTAGATAAATGGTAAAATATAATTATAACCACTATCAAGAAGATTGGAAGCTGTTTCTGTAGTAGTAGAAACTCTGCAAGTTCTTCCCTCTGGTGGAAAGACTTTGTGACAATTGTCTTCTTCAGCTGTACAAAGTTAGGATAAGTAGTATGTTATGATGGACCTTTGTGGTAACCAAGGATAATTTGCCAATGCACAGAAGCCATTGCTAAACAAATGCTTAATTAAAGCTACAGGAAAGAAGTACACACACATATACAGATAGATATTTATGCACATATAAATATAAGAGCTTGTTGTTATTTCTGTTTCAAGACCAGAATTGAACACATGGTTAGTTCTTATTTTCCCCACACTGTACTGCAATGACAAGATGACGAAGCTCTTGCTTTGCAGTGTGTCAAGAAAGTTGCCTAGTTGCCTAGACAACCTAGGAATACATTTTCCTGGCTTTGCCAATGAACATTTTAACCTCCTGCTATATACCTTTTTTGAACTCTGTGTGAGGAATGTTATAAAGCTTGCAAAATGAGACTGTTTAACCTTCATCTGATCATGTCTCAGTTCATAAACTCTGTCATTCATTTGGCATTTTGTTTTCTCAGATCGGGATCAATGCCAATCACATCAAGCTGCCAGGCACTGCTACAGAAGCTGAGGTAATCCAGTTCATTTTAAGACATATCTGCATCAGCTGTATGTGATCAGGTCTGTCTCACCTGATATTATGTCTTGTGTTGCCCCTTGGAAATTGGTATACTGAAACACTACTGAAATAATTGGTTTTTTTCTAACATTAGCTACCTTCAGTGTCGATAATTTAACATTTTAATTTGGGAACATCTTAAAAAAAATTACCAGGCAGAAACAATGGCTAAAACTAGCATGTCATGTCAAATCATGGTTTTTTTATGTAAGTATTCTTGAATAAACCATGGTTGGCTACTGTGGACACATTGAACTCAATCTTATATATTATATTATATTTATATTTATTAAATTTATATCCCGCACCCATCTCCCCAAAGGGACTCGGGGCGGCGTACAGGGAATCAATAAAATATACAAAAAAATCTTAAAGCTTATGTGTGCTGTTTTGTTTTTAGATGATTCAGTTAATTAAAAATAATAAATGAAAAGCATACAGTACCAACCTTAAAAAACTCTAATATATTTCAGAATTATGATTAGGTGGATGACTACAAGTCTGAATATTGTTCAGAAGTATACTTTTTAGGGAAAGAAAAAACAAAGCAAAGATAAGTTAAAATGACAGAGAATACTTAATAGGCAAAAGCTAAGCTAGTGGCAAAGAATAATTCATTTATTATCTCATTAATAATTCTACTCTCCATAACAGCCATATTTCAAGAGACTCTAAATGTGAGCTAGGAAGATTAGGATTATTATTATAAACTATGAAATGTTTACAAACCATAGCTGGGTTGACATAACCTACTAAGTTGCACCAAAGACAAATTCCTTGTGTGTCCAATCACACTTGGCCAATAAAGAATTCTATTTAGTTTTTGTTTGACTTTGGTTTAGTGCAGGCACATCCAGCCCATGATCCACAGTCTGCCTGTGACCCTGGACAGAGTAGTCTGGCCCCCACAAAATTGTAAATGTTTAACATTATGTGATTTATATACGTTAACTATGTCATATTATATATTTTATAAGAGTCCCAAGACAATTCATCTAATGCAGCCCAGGCAAGGCAAAAGTTTGGACACCCGTGGTTTAACACATAGGTGTCAAACTCGATTTCATTGAAAGCCACATTAGGGTTGTGTTTGATCTTGGGGGCCAGGGTGGGCTTGGCTAGCTTGATGTCACTTGTGTCAGGCGCATCTGTGATGGCCCAAGAGCTCTGCCAGTGAAAATGACCTTCTAAGCTCCATTTCCAGCCATGATGGCCTCTTGCCATTTTCACTGGCAGAGAGTGGCATGAGGCCTTCACAGCCAAAAACAGAGACTTGAAGGACCACGTGCTCCGTTTTTACTGGCAGAGGCACCACGGGCCTGTCCTTTGCTATTTCTAGGGCAGCCCTGCGGGCCAGATCTAAGCACCCCACAGGCCAGATCTGACTCCCAGGCTTTGAGTTTGACACCCATGGTTTAGCAAGTTGTGTGATTAGCCCTAACACTACATTTGGATACATTCATAATTATGAGGTAATATCGAGAATAGTTCCAGTTCATTAGAGCTGGTATTTCTGTGCCCCTTACACAATCACTCATACTTGATGCCTCCTGGCAGCAGGAGTGGTTGAAGAAATCAGGAAGCCTCTTCTATGGTTTGTCAGCATTGCCTCTGAACTAGCTTGTTTCCCATCTTTTAACCTTTCCTATTAACTTACAGGTACTGAAATGCATTAACAATTTGAATGAAGACCCTGCCATCCATGGGTTTATAGTGCAATTGCCTCTGGATACAAACAAGCCCATCAACACAGAGAAAATAACCAATGCTGTGGCACCCGAGAAAGATGTTGATGGGTATGATTATGTTAATTTGCTTGGGGATAAAACTCTCTTGTTGGGAGTTATAGTCCCAATACACCTGGGGGGCCATTTGGGGAAGGAATACATTAAAGCAATGATGTTTTCAAACTTGGCAACTTTAAGATATATAGATTTCAACATCAAATGCTAGCTGGGAAATTCTGGGAGTTGAAGTCCGCACACCTTAAAATTGTCAAGTTGGAAAAATATTATACTAAAGAAAAGCAAAATAATTGTCTTTAGAAGTGGCTGCTTTTAAAAGTGCCCATTCACTAGTATATGTGTTAGGTTTCCATTTTTCTTTTATTCACGCAGGAAAAAAACCTTCCCTAATATAAGTAAATATTTAGGCAGAAGATCACCAAAAGTTAAGCTTTAATAACTTCTCTTGGCCATTGCCTTCTTCCTTGAGCTGATACATAATGATTGGCCCAATGTGACTGGGTTTGTGACTTTGTGACTAAGGGAGGTAGTTTAAAAAAAAATTACCATATTTTGTTTTGAACAAAAAAGTTACATTAAAGTAAGTTAGACTATCAGTCTAATTCAGTGATATGAGTATGTATTTAATATAGGAAGTCCTTGACTTATGACCACAATTGAGTCCACATTTTCTGTTGCTAAGTGAGACTTTATTAAATGAGTTTTGCCCCATTTTACGATCTTTCTTGCCTCTGTTGTGAAGCAAATCACTGCAGTTGTTAAGTTAATAACATGCTTTTTACATGACTCCGGGTTCCCTATTGATTTTGCATGCCAGAAGGTCATAAAGGAGGATCATATGACTCCCAAGACACTGCAACTATAGCTCCGTTATAAATATGAGTTGCCAAGTGTGTGAATTTTGATCATGGGACTATGGTAATGCCGCAAAGTGTGAAAAATAGTCAAAAGTCACTTTTTTCAGTGCTGTTGTAACTTCACTAAGTCGAGAATTGCCTGTAGTGCACAATGTTTCTTGTAGTTCCTTACAAAAGTTTAGATGGGAATAAAAAATTCAGAGCCATCTACAAAAGTTAGATGGGAAGATAAAATTTCAAAGACTGCTAATTCAGCTGTTTTGCTTTTTTTCCTTTTTAGCTTGAGCAGTGTGAATGCAGGGAAACTGTCACGTGGGGATCTCAGCAACTGCTTCATTCCTTGCACACCCAAAGGATGCATGGAACTTATCAGGCAAACAGGTGAGCAAGGAAAGGATGGGTCTTGATTCACAAGAGTCAGGGATACGCTTTAGGCACCATGAGTGATTATGGGGAAGATGGAAAAGGAATGAAAGAAAACACAGGCATAATCACTTGAGTGGCAGCTCGGTTAATGCCTTATCATAAATGGCAACTGAGCTCAAGTGAAGAGAAATATTCCCTCTTTGAATGGGAAGTTCAGAAATGTGAAAATTAAATAAAATGTTGGAAGAAGTATGTCAGAGCATTCAAAGATACTATGCCTTAATTAATTCATATAAATGGGGCTGGAAAAACTCTACTGCACTTTTCAAGGTTCTGAATTTACCCCAGAGTAGCATCAAAGAGACCTTAGTGAAATCTCTGTAGTTCTTGTTTCTTTGATCTTGCCCAACTGCATGGAACTTAACACATACAAGCCTTAATAAAAGGGCTTTGTGGGTTGTTTTTTGTAAGCCAGAGATGGATGGTAGACTGAACAGGGCACTGATTTTGTGATGTGAATGCGAATTCTGGGTTCTGCATTTCAGGCATTCAAGTCGCAGGCAAAAAAGCAGTAGTGATTGGGCGCAGTAAGATCGTTGGAGCTCCTATGCATGACCTGTTGCTTTGGAACCATGCAACTGTGACCACTTGCCATTCCAAGACTGCATCGCTGGCTGACGAAGTAAGGCAGGAAAACTGCAGCTATAATAATTTCTGGGTTTAGCCTATGCAAAGTTTGTGTTCTGCCAGGGAATGCATCAATCCTCTCTCCCTATCAGGTTCCTTTTTCCAGGTGGTTATAGTTCAGCAAATGCACAGGATTTCTTAATAGGATAGGTGATAATGGGAAGTAAATGTAATTCCTTATTAAAGTGTATGCCTCTATATGAAAAAAATCCCAGGAAAATCTGTAATTTCCTCTTGGACAGAATAATGGGAAGTAGCAGACCTCAATTTGCAATATAGGATTCCTTCTTTAAGTCTGTGTTATAAGTAGGCACTTGACCCAAACTACCAGTGCTTTATATTTAGATAGTGATTTTCCAGCTCTACGTAGAAACAGGAAGAAAAGTCTGCAAAAGCAAATACGACCATGTTTTTTGGGGGGGTCTGTGCAGATTCACAAGCAGCCAGTTTTGCATGAACAATTATTAAGATCTATAGTCAAAGAAGTACAGAATTTGGAGGGGGGGACGGGACATGTACACTGTGTGCACAATTATTAGGCAAGTTGTATTTTGGAGGATTAACTTTATTATTGAACAACTACAGAGATCTCAGTCAATCCAAAAGGTTAATAAACCTCAAACCTGAATATTTAAGAAAGTAAAAATGAGGTTTTGGCTTTCTTAGGAGGCTATCTATGTGTGAACAATTATTGGGCAATTTATTAGTGTGCAGAATTATTATGCGACTAAATGAAAAATGAAAATTTGCCCATCTCACTCGTTTATTTGCATCTGTTAAAGTAAGAATAATAAACAACTCAAAATGTGCAAATAAACATTTCTGACACTTCAAACAAAAAAATCTTATGGGAAGTTGGCCTGTCAAAAACAATATTCAAGGGTCCTCCCTGGTATGCTATATTTTTTTTAGACAGGGAGGGAATGCTCTTGTTGATTTGCATGTGTGTTCTAAAAAGATGAACTCTTGCTGATAAGTGGAATATTTGATAATTGCAATATGTTGGGGAAATGATTCCTGTATTGATGTTTATGTCGGAGAAGGGAGCCACATGCTGCTCAACACAAATGCATGCATGCACGCACATGCACATGCATACACACACTCCTATTTTAATTAACTGAAAGGGTAATATTCATATTATAAGACATTGTTAAATAGATAAATCACTTTAAAGAGGGAGAGGCACGACAGGAAAGAAAGAGAACAAATTTAATGAGCAAAGTTTCTTCATGAAAGTAGATTAATACAAATTGTGCTTGCAGGTCAGTAAAGCAGATATCCTGGTGGTTGCAGCTGGCAAAGCTGAGATGGTAAAAGGTGAATGGATCAAGCCAGGTTCGGTAGTGATCGACTGTGGAATCAATCACATTCCAGGTAACATTGAAAAACGACTGAAAAACTGTTAGTAAACATATGTTAATTAGTATAGAGGTGGGAGATGATTACATTCTTTAGTGGTTCAGTCAGGTAATTACAGATCTTAATTTGGAAGTAGATCCCACTGTCTCTGAAGTCTTGGGGGTGGGGGAGGTAGAATGGGGAGATTAGGTTTTAGAAAGTGAAGAAGAGGAAATAAAATTATGGTTAGGGTTAGGGTTATATTATGCTGTGGAAAATTGAAAATAGTGACGTTTAAGTATATAGCCACTTGATCTCTTAGAGGTGGAGATTGTTATATTGGCAATTTGTCCTAATAAATATCCCTATAGAGTTCGATTTGTTGTCTGCCAGTCAAATATAGAAATATCAGGTCAGGCATAGCAATGGTGCCTTCCAGACATTGGAAGTATTCTGAACTCCAGATGGATGAGATTTTATATAAGATATAATCAGAAACATCCAGAAGATACCAGGCTGCCAGACCTTCTATCTCAGTGGTACATAAAACAGTTTACATACGTACATACAGTAATATAATCTTTAAAGGAATTCCAACATCAATGTAGTAGCAATAATATAAGCAGCTTCATTGCCCTCTGCTTCTAAATAAGTTTTTTTTTAAAGATAATAACTTCAGCACAGCTCTTCCAGAACAGTACCTGTCCATCTGTCTCCTGAAAGTCTGTTCAAAGTGTTTGTTTGTGTGTGGATAGATGGACGGACGGTTAGACAGACAGACATGGAAGAAACGCAATGCTAAGAATGAATGTATACTGTATTTTTCAGAGTATAAGATGCACCGGAGTATAAGATTTTGAAAAGGCAAATTTTTTAAAAAAAGGTTTTGCACGCTGCAGACCTCCCAAAAACTGCCCGTTTTTCACAAAAACAGGCCCATCCCCCTCCCAACGGCATGAATAGTCTTTAGGAGGCTTGTAGAGTGCTCCTGGGTGGTGGGCCCCCCAAAACAGCCCATTTCTGCCCTCCTCAGCCCCCAAAAGCAATCTGGCAGCCTCCTAAAGTCTTCGTGGCCATTTTGGTGAAGGGCGGGGTTTTGGGAGGCAAAAAATGCTGTATTCAGTGTATAAGATTGGCCCAGATTTGCAGCCTCTTTTGAGGGAGAAGGGTGCATCTTATACTCCGAAAAATACGGAATGTTAATCTTTTCTGTATCATCGCAGAATGGAATCCAAGAAAGAACAAACAGCAACTTTTAGTGTGTCTCTCATAGTATTTCTATTTATGTATGATTTTTACACCCTGCCCTTTCTCCAAGGAACTCTGCAACTGTATTCACAAATGGTTTGTTGATAAATTCAGATTTGGCGAAGTTTAGACAACACAGTAAGCAAGCCATATATCATGGTTCACGGTAGTAAGCCAAAACCAAACAAACTATGAATAACTTTTAGCCAAGGAATTGTTCAGTTGGATAGACAATCTCATTAGGATTTTGGATGAAATCGTTACTTCCTTGCTGAGAAATTAATTAATAAACCAGAGATTGGTTGTATAAGGTTCCTCTTTATTAAAGTGGAGTTTCTCTACCCATCTGCTCTCCAGTTTAAGAAACTAAGAGGATTAGTCACACCTGTCAAATAGTTGCTATCCTCCTACTTGCTGCACTTCTAGAAAGGTTGCTTTTATAAGTGATCTATCGTTAATTGCACTTAACTAATCAAAGGGTTAAATAAAGATGCTCATTTTCTTCATGTTTCTTAGCAATTGTGGCTCACTTCATCTTTGAGGATGAGGAAAAAGTCTGTAAGGTACCACGCTAGCTAGCTGAGTCATTTCTCAAGAAGAAGACCCCAGTTGGCTTATTCCCACACTGGAAGGGGGGAAGATGCTGAATTTGAGCTTGCAGTAAGCTAAGGTTCATGGGTCATACGTGGTTTTTCATGATGATGATGAAAACCAACCTGATAAAGAAAATGCTTAGAGAACATCAGGAACCCAGCAAGCCCAAAATGTTTTACCCATTTTTGAGGAGTAGGATGTGAGGTTTTAAGACAGTCTTTTACAAATTTTAAGATGTGTATCCCAAAGGTGCTTTTTCAAGAGGCAACTGGACTTTCTGGTTTTTCTTTGAAGACATTT
>JAPKID020004552.1:0-11614 GCA_026931265.2 Tropidonophis doriae | reverse complement strand
ACTGTAATTATTTGTATCAATATTTTATATTTTATAGTTCCTGTGCACCGCCCTGAGTCCCTTTGTGGGAGATAGGGTGGTATAGAAATCGAATAAATCTCAAATCTTAATAACCAGTTAATTACACATTTAGGCTATTCTAGTTGTTGCCAACTTTCAACTTTTTCGCCTAGGGCAGACAAGGACTGTCCTGTCAATTGTTCTACTACTCTACACAGCTTTACTTGTCTTCCTCTCTTCCATGAACTTTAGATCAAGTCTTTTTTTATCTTCAATACTTAGATCATAGCCACCTATCTGCTGAGCAATGACAGCTCAGAAAGTCTCAGATCTTCCCTTCAAGCTCTGCCCCTTTTTGCTAATGCAAAGCAACTTTTCTCCTCCTAATGGATAGTACTTTTTTAAAAAAAAATTATCTTACCAGCACCACACCATGTTGCATGCCATCAAAAAGTATAATGAAATATGGGAGTCATTTGTGCAAAATAGAATAGAATAGAAGCATGATAGATATCAGAGGGACACAATGGCTAAGACACTGAGCTTGTCGATAGAAAGGTTGGCAGTTCGAATTCCTAGTACCACATAATGGAGTGAGCTTCCATTACTTGTCCTAGCTTCTGCCAACCTAGCAGATCGAAAGCATGTAAAAATGCAAGTAGAAAAATAGGAACCATCCTTGGTGGGAAGGTAACAGTGTTCCATGCGCCTTTGGCATTTAGTCATGCCGGCCACATGACCACTGAGATGTCTTCAGACAGCATTGGCTCTTCAGCTTTGAAACGGAGATAAGCACCGCCTCCTAGTTGGGAACAGCTAACATACATGTGCAAGGGGAACATTTATCTCTACTTTATGATAGATATATAAGATAGGTATATCATAATGTTTGCATTAGATAATTATAAAGAGAATTGTAATTTTTACTGTTGTAGCATTACATATTCTGTATTTTAATTTATTGCATTTTTCTTCACTTTGAACTTTATTATTTTTTGATAATGTAATATTTTTTGTATTTTGTTCTTTTTTGTTCTTAGAAAATGCTTAGAAAAGCATTTAATTTTTTTTAATAAAAAGTTCTATATAAAGGTATGAACTTATATGATCTTGAAACTTCCAATAGCAAAGGAGGTAGTATTGAACGTGACAATAAATTTCTGCTAAAACATAAGAATATATTAAGAAAACAAGCACTACAACAATGTGAATTGTTTTCTGCACTATTCAAAACTAATACAAAATGGAACCTTTTAAATGTATTTACATGCTTCTAATGCATATATATTCATATATATTGCAACTTGGTTTAGCCTCTTACCTGTACAACTTTATAGAAATAGGCATACTGTCGGGCAGTATTTTTATACTGGCTAAAAATATCATGTATAGCCTGAGTCGACTGAAGATATTGAACTTCGTCTTCCTCAAAGTAAAGAGCAGTATTATATTCATTTGGGAGGGTCTGGATATAAGGTAGCCAAAAGGAATTAGGGTTGAATCGTTCACAGAGAAGATGAAAAGCTAATGTGATATTGCCCATAGCTTGAAGAATTCGATCTTGAGAATATAGAGAACCTTAAAAAGAAAAGAAAGAACCCTGTAAGAAAATCTTAGTCCCTCTAAAATTAAGGGGAGGGAAAAATTTAACAATTATCTATTTTATACCAGAATGAATTTATCTCCTATCACAGGAGATAGATATGCAAGACAATAATTTAAATATATATCATATTAATTATTAAGGAGGAAAGTACTGCGATGAAAAAATACAGATGTAATACTGTAATTTTGTAAAAAAAAAAGTACCAGTATGGTTCATTATTATTCCTAAATCTTGTAATATAGCATAACTTTAAATCCATTGTCACAATTTAGCTTTGTGGGATTATCTTCATTATATTATTTCACTGATTCAATTTTTTTCTGAGATGAACACAATAAATTGTAGTGATATGACTCGGGCAAACATTTATAATTAAGAATATTCAAACATTTATCAAATTTAGGAATTTTACTAAAATAGAAATCTTAACACAAATAGCTATTCATAATTTCTCTAGGTTCCTTATATCATTATTAAAAAACAGACATTTAATTATTACTACTGTTAAATAGATGGTTGTCTATTAATTCTGAGAACTTACAGCATTGTTCCATAGAAAACGTTATATAAATACACCTTAGATTTATCTGTTAATACTTTCAAAAACTCTTCTTACCCAGGACTGAATTTTTAGCTGACTCTACGGTCATCAACAATTTTCTGGGAACCCAGAGAAAAAGTTCTTCTGCCTATAAAAGCCACATAAATAGTTCACAATATTATATATATATATATCAAATAAACATAGCATTTTAGATAGTAACCCACCTCCTTTTTTGCAAACTTACAAAGTATTACATGAGTTGCATGTCTTCCTAAAGGATATGTTCTTGGTCACAAGTTAATCATGCAATTGTTTTTTGCCTAGGCACAAAATAAGAGATTGGACTGCATGTACAGTTCTCTTTATGTGGGCTATGCCAAATGAACAAAGGAAGGACTATATCAGACTGAAATTTCTGTAAATGTTTTCAACAAAATAGCATTTAGTAGTTAGATTTACAATAACCCATAGTATTTTACAGAACTCTCTGGACTCTTTACAAAGTCAGGATATTGGCCCCAACATTTTTTTTCTTTTAATGACTCTGTAATCCTTTGCAACGAGATAGAATTGGGCAACTGAATAGAGTAGGTGTCAAAGTCGCAGCATCACATTGCTGTCACATGACATGTCACAACCTTTTTCCTTTGCAGAGCTGGGGTGGGTGTTGCCTGTGTGAGACACATCCAGCCCACAGGCTGCCAATTTGAAACTCCTGGAGTAGAACATTTAGTGGCTGGATGCCCCTTGACGCTATGCAGAGCTTACAGCAGATATTTTCTCTCTACACCCAGAGAGAGAATTATCTGTCACTTCCTAGGATTGAACTCAGCTTCCCAATTGTGAGGCAAGAGCTCCACCTCTAGGCTACCACGCCACTCATATTGCCCAATAATATGGGCCCTCATTTTACCAACCAAGGATGGAAGGCTGAGTCAACTCTGAGCTTGTCAGGATCAAACTCCTGGCTGGGGCCAGTTAGTCTCCAATATTACATTTTTATCATTCTGCCATCAGGGCTCACAAAAAGGAATAAAACTTTACTATATTTTCTGGCTACAGAAAATGTCTGTGACAACTTGCACTAGCTAGTTTTGCAGTAGTTTTATTTTAGATAGATAAAGGCACAAGACAAGCATAGAAATAGACCTTGACTTATGACCATTTGCTTAACAATGGTTAGAAGTTATGACAGCACGGGGAAAGTGTTCATGAAGTTATTTCACACCATCCAAATGGTCACATAGTCCCAATTTGGGCTCTTGGCAACTGACGGTTGTGAAGTTATGATGGTTGCATGGTCCTGCGGTCACATGATTGTGATTTGTGACTTTCCAAATTGGCTTCTAACAAGTAAGTCAACAGAGGATTTTAATGGTTATTACATTTACTTAATGACCTGCTTAACAACAACGTTTACAAACAAAATTCTGGTCCAAATGATAATTGTAAGTCAAGGACTATTTGTATTAGCTTTCTTCCTAAATATTCATTAGCATTCTGGAAATGTTGGCAGTAAAAGTTTGAGATGATAAATAAATGCCAGATCTTAAAATCTGTGGAGAGGAATAAGCCTTAAATGTTATGCAGCCAAAATAGTATTAACTATTACAGAACTACAAAGGGCAATAAACAGTTGATGAAAAAATTCACAACTTTTGAGATTTTTCTGGATATAAAATCAATACGAATAAAACAAAAAAAATTACAAGATATTTAATACGAGGAAAAATTAATATCTTGTGTAAAGAATCTGGCTGTTAGCTAACCCGTTCAATGAGCCATCTACATTTGATAGGTAATAATCAAGAAATATATCAAAATTGGAAAGACATAGAACTATCCAGAGAATTTTGGAAATAAAATTTGAAATGAAATCACATCATAAAACAATTCAATATATTTTCAACTGTTCATAAATGTTGTACTTGGCATTAATTGCACAATTTAAGCAATCTTATGTTAATTATGGTTAATGGTTAATTACCATTTTTATAAAATTATATTTAACACTAATATAATTTTTTAAATATCATCATGTTAACAATTTCTAGTTTTTATTGCATAAATACCATTATTCTCAGCTATCATCTGTATTCTGTATTATTTGCATTTTATAATACAATAAAACAATTATTGGTTTAACTTTGCAAAAAACCGTTGGGCGGGCTTTGCATTGTGCTGTGCAGAATGGAAAAAGCTTTATGCTTTTTTCCTTTTTTCACAGCGCAGCCAGCTACATATGGTTTAGAAGCATGGCAAAAAGGGATGTTTTGGCGCTCTCCAGTCCATTTAAGCACTTTATGCTTTTATTTTTATTTTTCACAGATGGAGGCAGACCCATACAACCTGATATCCAGTCTGGGCATGCCTCATGAATAGAAGGAGCAAGAAGATGATGGTGAATGTCAGCTGGGATAGAAGGGGGCCAAAAACACACAAATGGGGGCTGGGCGGAAGATGCAGTTCCTGAATTTTTATCACATAATTGGAGGAGTCCAGCAACAGTCATAATTTTAGGCATAGGTCATAAGTCCATTAGTTTAGTGCTGTTGGAAATTCAAATAGTTGCTGAATGGATGCTTGTAAGTCAAGGACTACCTATTTTAATTATTGTAAGGATAAATTCTGATGTTAAGTATGAGCAAGGAGCACTAAGAAATATAACAGAATTGGAAATACTTACACAAAATAAGTACCATCTGTTAAGACAATATATATAAAATATTCAGATATGATAAGGAGGGGGAACAAATAAACTGCATGATAAAGTGGGTGGAAAACTTTAAAGAACTGGTAGCAACATAACAGTAGAAGAATTATGGTCCAAATTTATCAAAATTAAATTTTTTTGTGTGAAATCAGCATGAGAAGAGATATGTATTTGTGTGCCTTCAAGTCAGTGTTGATTCTTAGTGACTGCCCAGACAAGTTACTGCAATTTTCTTGGCAAAGTTTTTTTGCCAAGAAAACCTTGGCAAAAAGAAGCGGTTTGCCATTGCTTCCTTTCTTGAAGAGAGGTACTATCCTGTTTCGCTGAAAATAAGACCTCCCCAGATAATAAGCCAGGTCGGGCTTTTGAGAGCATGCACTAATATAAGCCCTTCCTGGAAATAACGCCTCCCTGAAAATATTGCAACACAGCAGCAACCATGAGGTGACCACGCTCACCACCTCCTTCACCTCAAAAATAATAAGACCCCCCTGAAAATAAGGCTAAACGCTTATTTCGGGGGACAAAAGAAAATAAGATCCTGTCTTATTTTCAGGAAAATATGGTATCATGCTAAATATGTACTAGTGTGTTTAGTAACTCTTAAAATAATTAGTTACTTAAAATTTAATATTTATATTATTTATTTCTATATGTTGACTTTTATATTCATGATGATGAAATTTATGAGATGAACTTACCAATACTACATGCATGAACCAAGTAATTCCTAGAGCTATACAGGATGAGATTCCTAACAGATGCTTTTCTTGACCAATAATAAAGGTGGGATATAAATTAATTAAATGTTTAGTGTCTACTACCATTTCTGAAAAATCTGGCACTAGTGTAAGCTACATCCTTTTTTTCTGACCCAAAAAAGTATATATTTCACAGTAAATTAACTTGGTTATTGTAATGCCCCACATCGGAGCAATGAATCTGCAGAAGAAGAGGAATTGGAACTGGAGCCAACAGAGATTGAGGGGGTGGCTTCGTTGGCTTTGGAGAAAAATGGGGAGGAGCAGGCCCAGTCAGGCCAGAGTCTTTCAGCATTAGGATGACTTGTAGTCATGGAGGAACGGGGGCAGGATGACCAAGAAAGTCTAAGCAGTGAACATGACAGACAGAGCTCAGACAATGAACAAGGGCCACTCCCATCTGATCCTTGAGGACAGAGAGTACAGAGAAGGTGAGAACAGCAGGCTGACCCGACTACTCAGGAGGAGAGTGACCCACCCCTCTTCACAAGGCACACCTGGGAACTGAGACTTAAGGAGACAATGTGAGGAGGCGCATTTGCCTGGAACAAATAGTGAATTCATGGAGTGTTGAGTGTGTCAAAATTTGAACTTTTCTGGATTCCTTGCATTTTTCCTGGCTTTCTGATTCCTCAACTTGCCTTGCTAGATTTCTTGCTTTGGAGCTCACAGGGTTGGACAGGACTATTTACAGTCAGAGGTTGCTGGAGGTGTGTGTGTGACCACTTTGCTCTGGGACTTGCCAGAAATGTGGAGGCATTTGAGGAAATTTTGTACAATAAAGGGGTGATTTGAACTGCCAGCTGCCTGTGTTACCTCTGTTGTTGTGCTAACTCTGTACCCAGCCCATCACAGTTATATTTGGAAGTATAACTTACTTCTCAGACAATTTTAAAAAGCTGGCAAATCTACCAAAGCATAATGAAATATTGTGACACTTTTTTGCCCTTCCTTAAGCAAAGACAGGCATACATAGGCAACCACCAGCATTTCAATCATGATCTTGCAGCATCCCAAGATTGCAACATTGAAATTCAACTTTAAAATATCCCATTTTAGGAAATCCCATTTTTATAATGTTCTTTCTTTCCAAAATTATGAATAGGAATGGAATCATACATTTTTCTGTGGTTACCTATAGTATGTTACTTTTGTATGCCATTCAGGTTATTTTGATTGAAGAGCATTAAATATTTAGAAATAAGTAGAAAAAGATAAAAAAGCAAAGTAATCTTTTACTCACTTTTATATCTTGTGTGGCTTTTAATCCAAAACCCTCTTCTCCAAAATTAGCCACTTCAAAACCATCTGTGGCTGCACCATTCTCTCCGGCCCATTTTATTAATTCAGAGAAATAATCTTCTCTTTTCCCATCAAATATAATAGATAAACCTGTGTTCACATTTAATGGGAGACAAAAATACACCAAAAAATGTTATTAGTAAGCCTATGTACATTATTCATTTATTACTGCTATTATATGGATAATGTAATGAACTCAAAGAGTACATCCTGAGTGTATATGCAAGTAAACTACATGTACTTCTGAGCTGGTGGTATTGGCATCAATAATTGGCTTGTGATAGCAGGGAAGGAGCAGCACATTTTATGACAGCTGGAAGTGCTTTATGGGCCATAATTCCAAATGATCATAAAATAACAAGTTGTAAGTCATTAATAATGACTCATTCAACAGCTATCCAAAGTTACAATAGTGCTGAGTAGCACTTACAACCAGTCTTCAAAATCCCAGCCGCCTAAGCAACTTCGTGATCATGTGAGAGTAATCTAGGCACTTAGTAACCAGCTTATACTTACAATGATTGCAGTATCCCATTCACATGATTGCCATTTGTGATCTTCCATCTGGCTTCCCACAAGTAAAGTCAATGGAGAAGCCAGTAGATAAGATTACAAGTCATGCCTGTAAATAGCTTTCACTCCCAACTTTCCTCTTTCCCCTCTCACACTCCACAGTACCCATTCTCCACCTAGTTGAACTCATAAATGGCTACAGAAGCCACCCATATGCCCTCACACTCTTTGAAACATCTACCCATGTGGTCATACTAGTGCCAGCAGCCACATTCATAGCTTCCCACTCTTCAGAGCACACACCTCCTGTCTAACTCACGCCACAGCAGCCATTTAGTTGCACACTAGCCTGTTTGTGACCAGGCCAGAATTTGTAACTTCCTGCCAACTTTTTCACTGACTTTGCTTGTTGGAAGCCAGTGGGAAGTCACAAGGAGGACTTAATGGCCTGCAATCTTTGCTTGACAACACAACATGAACTGCAAGGATTGCTATATTCATTTATCATCATGAAATGAGAACTATCTATTGTGGATATGTGCTGCTACAGAGTTATAGTTTAAGAAAATGGTTTAGTTGTGTATATCAGTTTGGGTGATGTAAGCAATCCTAACCACGTAAGGTAAGATTATAAATTCTATACACTGTACAGTCAATAATACATTTGGACTCTTTTTATATATCCAGTTCTATGTTCTATAATAATATATAGCATGCATATTCTAAACATGCTTTTCATGTGGGATCTTAGAATATATAATGTCAAGGGAAAAATATTACACCTAAATTAGAAAAAAAATGTAGGTAGAATTTAATATAATTTTCTGTTTGTAGAAGTGTATGTTTGGTACAAACAAATGCCAAGGATCACATGAATTCTGATATCCTTAAATCATTTGTTTTTATGTATGACATTACTCCAATTTGATGAAAATCATTCCCATTAGTGGACATAAACTTGAACGAACTGAAGCTTTAGCTAGTGGTTTAACATTAGCCTTCATATACTAACCTCAACTTTAGGTTTTCCTTGCTTAATGATTTGTCACTTAGCAACCATTTGAAGTTATCATGACTCCTCCCAAAATATATTAAAAAGCTGGTTCCAGAATTCCAATGTGACACTCCCCCCCATGGTCACATGATTGATTGCATTTGGGGCATTTAGCAATCAGTTCCCCTTTATAGGCAGTTGCAACATTCCATGGTCACATGACATGATTTACCACTTTTGCAGGGAACTGGTCTTTTGGGCCACTTGACTGTCATGACTTACGATGAAACTGGTCTCACTTGAGCACTCTTCCCAAAACAGAAGCCAGGATTCCTTACAGTATTTGGGCCAAGATTGTAGCATGGAAAAGTTTTAACACTGCTAATACTAACCTCCCTCTGATTTTTAAAATATTCTTGATGACTATTGAAGAACCTGATATCAATGGGAGACATAATTACAACAGGCCCTCCAGTTTGGGATGGAAAACCATTCTCAAGTATTTAAAAGTGTTTGCATTTTGGTCTTTGAAATAATGGCCATGACTTTAGATTTTTGCAAGTGCCAACCTGTTCTATGTATGGTATTGGATTATAGAATCCATTGCCTTCCTAAGCTTTATTGGACAGCAACAGTTAAGAACTGCATCATCTTCATACAGAAATATCACAACTTTGCACCCTACTAATTTGGGGCCATGATAGTGTGACATGTTGACTGATTCAGTCATGGAATTAATGAACAAATTTGACAGGACAACTTCTGTAATGCATCCACAGAGACAGAATTTGTGTTTTGACAATGGAAAGAATTAATTTGATAAAGACTTAAACATGAATGGATTAACTCCATTTCTTGCTAGAAAGCAAATCTTAAACATTTTTCCACCCAAAAGAAGCTGTCCCACTTTTGTACCATGAATTAACTTCAGCAAAAAGGGAGTCAAAGTGAGGTTTATTATTCAAAATACAAATTTATACATACTGATGTAATTATCAACAACATTCAATACATAATAATGAGGTACACTGGTAAAGTAGGCATTAGGTAACATAAACATTCCCTCAGAGTGGCTGTAGCAGTAGTGGGTTCCGGGAGGTACACCCTGGTATGGGCATTCCAGTGCCAGCTGGGAGCAGCAGCCACCATACCAGAACGGTGCTTTGGAGGGCCCACCCACTTGCCTTCGTTCCTTACCTCTATTTGAGCTAACTGGACCATTTGCACACATGCGTGCAGCATACAGCACCTGCGTGACCTCCGCCAAGCAGTTGGAGTGTCGCAGAGCAATGGGTGCACATGCGTGCACAAAGTGTGTGCCCGTGGTGAACGCCAGGCCCCGTAAAAGTGTACTAGTTGCGACGGGATCCAGAACCCACCACTGCGCCGTAGTTATTTATATGTAATTCTTCCTAAGGAGTTACTGGTGAATCCATCTTGGTGACTATAAGAGCACCATATGCTAAATCCAAGTACCATTCTCAGTCACCTGAAGATAGACAACAGGATATGTAACAACTTTAGCAATATTCCAGGGGCAATTAGAATGATTTATGGCATCTTCCATATAACAGATAACCCCAAGGCTGTATCTACTTATGCCAACTTGCTTTATTATAATGTTTAATGTCCATGAAGAGCTATTGAAGTAACTTATTCTCTAAATAAGTGTTAATGCTATCAGGCAGCTACTCGATTACTAGTCAAATGGGCCAGCATAATGTATTTCTTTCACTTTGGGTGAGTTTGGGCCAGTCCGCTCTCAGCCCAACCCAACTCACAAGGTTGTTGTTATGGCGAAAATAGGAGGAAGGTGTGATATGTTCACTGCTTGAGTTATTTGTAAAAATAATGAAAAGGGAATACAAACAAACAGATAAATTGGCCAATATAATGTATTCCCTGCAGATACAGGAACACATTACTTGTCTCCCTCAGCCGACTGCCTTGTAGGAGATGGAGTCTGATTTTAATTTCCTTGATGTATTTTAAATGAATTCTTAGGGTTTTACCAAATATGCTGTCTGAGATGGGAAAGATTTGGCTGGAAATTCAGGAATATGATCTTCTATGCCTTACAACAGTGATCTCAACCTTTTTGGCTTTGCGGAATGGCAAGGGGGGAAAGGGAATGGTTACACCCAGGGGGTGGGTTCTGGCAGTCACTACTGCTGGTTTGCTCATGGGCATGCCATGTGTACAGTGCAATAAAAATTGTTCTGTGCATACGCAGAATAAAAAAACAAGATGGCAGCACTTATGGCATCACCCAGAGAACCAGTTTGGGGGTATGGCAGGCCTGGGGTCGCCAAACCACTTCCGGTTTAGTTGAACCGGTCCGAACCAGTATGAACCCACCACTGGTTACACGTGAGCAGAGGGCAATCATATGCAGCTCCATTTTGTGCAAGTGGTGGACTCAATCACTCACTGCTTACAAAAATGGAGCTGTGCATATACGGGTGCTCACCTGCCAGTTCGGTGGTCCAGGAATTGGGGATCTCTGCCATATAAAATTTGGAATTTACCTTATAAATAAAACAAGTATCTTATCATTCTGGTGAAAAACTTATTCTGCTGAAAACACAGACATCTTCCCCTCTATATATGGCCCATATATAATTAAGTTGCGCCCTTGCGGCCTCTCACGCAGCATTGATCTACCCAGGCTCCTTGGTTTACCGAGGAGCTGAGGGAGATGAAACGCCGCAAGAGACGCCTAGAGAGCAGGTAGAGATCCTCTCGTTCCGAAGCTGACCGAACACTAGTAAAAGCCCATATAAGGACTTACTTAGTGGCGATAAGAGTGGCCAAACGTGAGTATTGTGCCACCCTTATCGCATCCGCAGATAACTGCCCTGCCGCCCTTTTTAGGGTGACCCGCTCCCTCCTTCACCAGAGGCTGCGGGAAGCCCCTTTGCAGGATCGAGCAGAGGAATTTGGAGTTTATCTGCAGGATAAAATCACTGAGATTCGGAACGAGTTGCCCTCCACTGGAAGTGGCCCAGTCGGGCAGTCCGATGCTGGTCTTGAGATTACTTCCTGGGAGGAGTTTGACTTTGTCACTACCGAAGATATGGACAGGCTGTCGAGGAATCTTAAGGCCACCACATGTTTATTGGACCCGTGTCCCTCCTGGCTTGCACTGGCATCCTGGGAGGTTACACGAGGCTGGCTCCAG
>JAPKID020004551.1:0-11614 GCA_026931265.2 Tropidonophis doriae | reverse complement strand
TCAGTTAACAATTATGACAAGAAAGGTCATAAAATGAGGCAAAATTCACTTACCAATGTCTCACTTAGCAATAGAAATGGCCTCAATTATGGTCATAAGTCAAAGACTGTAGGTAAAAAAAAATCTGTCCAATTTTGTAAACATTTCTTATTTTATATAGTAAATTATAGTAACAGTATCAATGAAATGCTATTCTAGTTTATACCTGTGGTTGTTTTTTTACTACATTCAGTTTTGATTAATATTCCTAAATTAGGTTCCATGACAATTTTGGGTTTGTAGAAAAATTGTGCAAAAAAACAACAACATTATGAGTGGTACAAACATTGCATAAAATATTAATCAAATCCCATATCCCAGTTTTTATCTGCCAACTTTCATACAAGAATAGAAATCATAAAAACAGTGTGAGAGAGGAGAAAAAGAAGAGAGGAAAAGAAAGAAAAAAATATAGGAAAGAAACTGTATGGCAGTTTAACATGCTTGATGCAGAATCAGGGAATAAGTCCTCAATACTTCTTTGTCCTGGCCATTTGTAGTAAGATCAGAAGTTAAATCCATTAATCTAACTTGTAAATGAATATACCTGGATTAGCCTATTAGAAAATTTGAAAATATCTGTGAAAAACGTTCTTGTATTTGTTTCACAGGGAGATGTTCAAAAGAGCACAAGGAAGAACTCGTATTGGAAAAAAGAATTTCAAGAAGCGTTGGTTCTGCCTTACAAGTAGAGAACTCACTTATCATAAGCAACAAGGTGGTGTACTTTTTTTAATGTTAACCTTTCAAGTTATACAGCTTGACCTGAGGGTGATAAATGGTTTATATTCTTCAATTCCAATAGTTAAGAGTACATTATAACATTGTATTTGTTCAGTCTAAACAAATAAATAAAATTACTTTTAATTATGTAATTTTTCAAAATGTATTGTTTAGAAAATTGTTTGCCATTGGGCTTATATGTGAGAGTTAATCAGGATACTGTAGACAAATGTATACTTTTGAGTCTAAGAAGAAAAAAATGAAATATTGGATTCCTTTACCTTATTCGTTCATTCATTGTTGGGATTTGCAAGAGTGTCTAGTTAATAGACTTTGGGCAGCATACATGAAAAATCAAAACCTATCAAAATCCACAAAAATAATATAAAATCATAATAATTAACAGCAGATACACTCCCAGCAGAATACACTCAGTTTACCATCCTGATGAGATGCTCCACCATCCTTATCTTTATCACTTATAATGTATTCCACCAGGATTTTGTGTTTTGTGTTATCTTAAACAGTTAAGGTTTTATTTATAATGAAAGGATTTGCTATTTTTTTCCTTGATCCAGAGAAAGAACCTATATTTACCATTCTAGTCAAAAACATTCTTGCAGTAGAAAAACTTGATGAGGGTGCATTTAACAGGAAAAATGTAAGTAACTTTTGAAATAACGATCAAGCATGGAAAATTCTAAAATATCACATAAAAGTGAGAACTTTAATGCCAGTATACAAACTCTATTCAAATTCTTGTTACATGTACTAAAAAAGCAGTTGTATGTTGATTTTGAACTACAAAGTGTCCTTAAGCCTCCTATAATCACCACAGAGCCCAAAATTACAAAACAAAATAGTTACGTGATTTTACAAACTTTCTTGGCACAGTTGTTAAGTGAATCATCACAGTTGTTAAATTAATAACACAGTGGTTAAGTGAACCTGGTTTGCCCATTGACTTTGCTTGCCAGAAGATTGAAAAAGGTGATCATATAATCCCAGGACACTGCAACCATCATAAATACGAGTCAGTTACCAACTTTCTGAATTTAGGGTAAGAATTCCTATATTATTATTAGGTTTAATGATCCAGATAAAAACATAAAACTATGTAAAATAATCAGAACTACAGAATTTGAATATGCATTATAACCAACACAGAACTTAGCCACAGTAGTACTGACAATGCTAGGGTTAGAATAGAGTTTGGTTCATTATGAATATTATATAAGAAGTGAAATAGTGAATTCCATATATTAGAAATCGCAATGCAGCAATATGTGGACAATGGTTTCAGTCTTCTCTGATTCCCAAAAGCAAACTTATTCCAGGAAGGAGAGTTTGGAGTACTTACTGAATAGAAGCACTAATGGCAACAGTTTATGTTGTGCCCAAAGTCTTTCAACAACCTGGAAAAGGTGAGAAGTGTATTCATTTAAAATCTAATGTTTTGGCTTTAAAAAACGTTTAAAAGCAGCAAGAATTAACTCTCCACCATTAGAGAAAAAGAATGTCTAATGGCAGGAGAAAATTATAATTCTGCCTGAAAGGCATAATTGTGGTCCTTCAATGATCTTTTGATGTTGAAGACCATTCAAGATATTGTATTTAAAGAACCTGTTTATTTAAAGATGTCAACCTGTTCAATTTCAATTCCTCTAAAAAATCTGGCAAATTTGCATATTAAGGGGGCTTTTATGAGTTCTAAAAAGATAGGACTATAAATAAATACTTTGTTAGAAGCTGGTGCTTTTGTTTGTAAGATGATTTATTTTTCATTAAATCAAGAACACAAGGAGGATGGGTGGTACTAAAAAGATAAATTTAGTAATCCTTCTCTAATTCCTCAATGTCTGACTCCTATTTGTCATATATATTAATTCAAGTTGTGGCAGAGTTCTCTTCCTGCATCTCTTCTTTTTTGTACTAGAACGATTACTTGCTCTCCTACTTTCTCTTTTCCTCTGTCCTGAGGTAGCCTCAGGTGTCTGAAGTTAATCATGGATGAAATTGGGCAGTCTATCAGCCTAGAAGCAAAAATGTGGATCATAACATCCCTCCTTTTTTTTGTAAAATGGAAATTAATACATTAACTAATATCTGTTACACCAAGGCAGCCATTTGGATAATCATCCAGTCTTCTGTTTTCAAAGTTTTTTTAATATTACGTAAACAAATAAGCATAAAAAATCACGCTCTCTTTTTTTTTCCTCCTCTAAATAAATTGTTGATTGTTTGAATGGCGTTTTCTTTTTCAGATGTTTCAAGTAATACATGTTGAAAAGCCACTCTACGTGCAGGCAAATAATTGTGTGGAGGCTAGTGAATGGATAGAAGCTCTTTGTAGAGTGAGCAGATGCAACCAAAAGCGATTGAACATCTATCACCCATCTGCTTTTTTGAATGGAAATTGGCTTTGCTGTAAAGACACATCAGAAAACGCAGCGGGCTGTATGCCATGTACTGCGTAAGTAACATATACAAGAAAAATAACATGGATGTTTCAGAATAGAAATAATTTTGCTTACAGTACATTAACTTAATTTATTAACTTATTTCAAGCTTGTGATATTTTGGAATTTATATTTCTTACTCTATGTGTTTTATATTCTGTTGCTTACTCAAAGCAATAATCTGATAGTTGTATATGTATGTGCCTAGCTTTCAATTTTATCCCTGGTTGTTGTTTTTACTAAAAAGATGGTTGATTGATGCTTGCTTAGTGAACATTTCTATGTCTGAAGCAGTTACAGAATAGAGAGTGGTATGTAATACTTTTCTGGTTTAACCCTAATCTTATATTGTCTCAGCATCAAATAATATGAATGGTATATATACAATTATTGCATGATATTAGAATTAAATTGCAATTGACTAGTTTCATAGATGGATCGTTATTATGGACTGTTTGAATTAATTCTGACAGGGCATATATTAAGAATTCTTACTTATCAGCTGTAAGTATAAATGATCTAGAAGTTTTGCACATCTGAATTGCTTATTTCCTCTTTTATTTGTATATGCATTAATATATAACTAGTGATTCTCCTTTGAAAACAACACTTTATAAAATTTTGTATTTCTAATTGAAGAGGCATACCTGCGGACATTCAGATAGAAATAGATGGAGATCGAGAAACAGAGAGAATCTACTCAGTCTTTGCAATCAGTATGCCAAAACTCCAAAAAATGCAAGGTATGAAAGACCTGTTTGTCAAAGTAACAATCAGTTTTGTAATATTAATAGCTAGTATTAGCTATTGTCTACATTGGTAATCCCATATCCATTCTAGGTCATTTTCAAATATAATAGGTTGGCTCAAAACAAAAATTACGTCAGACAAAAGTAATAGATTGCCAGGTTTTCCCCAGATATTCTGTCTCAGCTCCCAGCACTACAGTACCCCATACCCACTTAGGAGTCCCTGGTCCTTGGAGGCTTTTTAAAAAGGATGCTGAGCCTTATTATGTATAAAGGAGAATGCAAAAGTTGGTGTCCAGTAGACTTCTTCCTTGCCTTTGTTTGCATCCCATATATTGTAAACACAGTTGCTTCTTTCAAGTATTAAAGAAAAACTCTTGGCTTAAAGTCAATTATTTACTTTCAATTACAGTGCATTCAGTAAGTACTCAGAGCCTCTTCGCTTTTGTCAATTTTATTATGCTGCAGGCTGATTCTACAGTTGTTGAAATTCTTTTTCCCCCCTCATTAATCTACAGACATAACAACAAAGTGAACACAGAATCTTAGAAATGCCTGTAAATTTATTTTTTAAAACTTGAATTATCACATTGGCATAATTCATACCCTTCACTTAGTACTTTGTTAAAGCACCTTTCGCAGCAATTATAGCCTTGAGTCTTTTTGGCTATGACATGGCAAGGTTTGTATGCCTGGATTGGGACATGTTCTGCCATTTCTCCTCGGAAATCATCTCAAGCTCAGTCAGGTTGGAGGACAACCATTGGTGGACAGCCAATTTTAAGTCTCTCCAGAGATGTTTAGTAGGGTTCAAGACAGGGCTCTGGCTGGGCCACTCTAGGACATTCACAGAGTTGGCCCTAAGCCACTCCTATGTTGTCTTGGATGTGTGCTTAGGATTGTTGTCATGTTGGAAAGTGAACCTTCAGCCCAGTCTGAGGTGCTGAGCACTCTGGAACAGGTTTTCATTGAGGATGTCCCAGTACTTTGCTCCAGTCCCACTGTACAATGCTACTGTTGCCATCACCATGCTTCAGTGCTTGGATGATAGGGCAGGTGATGAGCAGTGCCTGGATTCCTCCAGACATAATATACCCTTAGGAACCATCAGTGCAGCAGAAATTTTATTGTAGCCTTCCCCAGATCTGTGTCGTGCGATAATCCTGTCTGAGCTCTGCAGGCAGTTCCTTTGACCTCGTGATTTTTGCTCTGTTACAGTATGCTTTGTCAGCTGTGATGCCTTCTTTAGAGAGGTTTGTGCCTTTCCAAATCATGACCAATGAATTCAATTTACCATAGGTTCACTCCAATCAAGCTGCAAAATCATGTCAGCAGTGATCAAGAGAAATAGGCACCAGAGCTAAATTTCAGTAACCCAGCTGGATAAAACTTAATAATGAACATCAAATATAATCACTCCCTTGCAAAGGTCGGAATACTTATGCTAATGTGACATTTTAGTTTTTTCTTTTTAATAAATTTATAGACATTTCTAAACTTTTGTTTTCACTTTGTCATTATGGGGTATTGAGTGTAGATTAATGAAAAAAAATGAATTTCAATAACTGGAATTAGACTGCAGCATAACAAAACTGATAAAAAGTGAAGGGAGTCTGAATGTACTGTATTCAAGATACGGTTCTCAAAAGTATCCTGTCAGTGTACATCTCAGTTACTGCATATGTGTTAATAAAGTAAAGCCTACATTCAGTAAGCTAATACATAGAAGGGAGAAGTCTCTGTAGAAGCTAAATCTCCATTACATCTAAATAGGTTTTAATTTGAGCCTATCTATCCAACTCTAGTAATAGTGGAAAAAATGATTGTGAATTTAAAGGTTCCAGTAGAAGTCAAAAGGGTATTGTAAGCATTCCCCAAGTAGCAAATATGGAATTGAAGAACCAGGGAGTGATTATATTTGATGTTCATTATTTGGGAACTATGTTAAAATAAGAAATTGTTGACTCGGTGCCATCTCCTGGATATTCAAACTTAATAGAATTTACAGATTTATGAAAGAAGAATATAAGTGATCCTTTTGATCCTTTTATATTTTTTCATGGAAAAGTTTGTACTTATCAGTCCAGATAACTAATTTAAATTGTTTTAATTTACACTGATAAAAATCAGATTTATGGCAAAACCTATGTCTGAAGATACAGAACAGCAAAAGTTTGTTTCTTGAACATTTAAAACTTCATAATACTCTAATGTATACTTATTTCTAGAGGCTTGTGGAAGTATAGCAGTCTACCAAGGTCCACAGAAAGAGCCAGATGATTATTCTAATTTCAAAATTGAGGATTCAGTAGCAACTTTTCAAACTCTTCAGCAAATAATATCGATTGTAGAACAATTGGGCATACATCATGATAAGTATCGAGAAAAAAGATCATCTAGTGCTAAATATGGCAGTGAGTAAGTATTGTAGGCAATTCTACCAATTACAACAGGCTTGTTCTTTAACAAACTACAACTATATGTTAATGTAATTCTGTGACCACATAGTCATCTAATGCATTATGTATTGTTCAAGATAACTACCAAGATAAATCATGACAATAGGTTTTGGTTGTGAAAGTTAGTTCAACTAAATGTTAATATATCATTATTTACTATATCTTTAACACAGATGAATTGAAATACATTCAAATTAGGGGTCACATGATTAGAAATCAAGCAAGTGGATTTTGTCCTGTCATGTACAACATATTATAAGATGTAATTTGGGAAGAAAGTATATTCTGAAGCGTAATGACAAATTTGCCACAATAAAATGAACATATAGCACAACTAAATGCAATCCCTACCAATTCCGAACAAATTTTAATTGAATATGGCCAGTTTTGGGGATGCAGTGTGTTTAGAACTTGGAATTATCTCTGAGGGCAATTCAGATGGCCAGTTAAGACCACAACCTTCATTCTGAAAATCTTAATACAGTAAAACCTTGATTCAATGGTCTAATTGGGAGAGAAAGTGTTCAATATTTCCAATTGTTAAATATGAAAATACATTATTTGCACTTGTTTACTCCTTTCCATAGGGATGTTGTTATGCAAATTATATAAACTGCCTCAGATTTTGTAAAAATTAAGATCCCTCGTCCAGATTGTTTCTTTATTTGTGGGAAATATCCAGGTGGATTTACGTCTGCTCAGTAGGAATCAGTACAATTAAATTTTTATTGTTATCCCAAAACACAGCACTAATTGTAAGTGAAAAATAATTTTTAACTTGCTGTTTCTAACAAATAGTTAGATAAGGTTCTTTTTTTTTTCTTTTGTAGAGAAAACCCAATTGTTGGAAAAATTTCCTAACCAAAGGCACTTCAATAGAAATGGATTTTGAAAGAAAGGAATTGGAATAATTTTCACTCTTTAATAACAAACTCCTTTTGTGATCATTCAGTGAATTTAAGAACATACATTTCCTGCAAATTAGCTGCATTCACAAGCTTATTTAATATTTAACAATGGAAAGAACAATGTGGAATCAGATTTCTGCAGGGATAAGGGAAATATATCCATATTGTTCAAAGAATTTATCATACAAAAATACAAGTAAAGTATCTAAAGCTGGGACGATCTTCTAAAGAAATAAGCTTTCTAAGGAAGAAAACAACTACCACCACCTTCAGTTGGAATTTTATCTGCCAGGATAATCATCAGCTTCTGTGACTATCACTATTATCTGGACAAAGATATTCTGACGGGCGGCAAAAGAATTTGAAGCTTTACATTCAGCGCACAGTCACTTTTAAAACTTCCTTTCTTAATCTACAGTATAAATGTGTTGTATTTTTTAAAAGAACAGAATGATGGTACTTTTTCAAAATGTGCATTGACAATTAGCAAAGTTATGTTATTTAAGCGGTGTCACTGAAGCAGGACAAGTCAGGGAATCTATATGTCTTGTTTACAATTGGAGTGAATAGTGAAAGTTGTGATATGGAACAATTGTGTTTTTCTTATAACACATTAGTATTTTTAGTGATTGGGGTTGGGGGGGAGGAAAATATATGCTGTTCAGATAATACTGTACCTGAAATACCATGTGGCATATCATTAGTAATACTTTTTTTTAAAAAAATGCCTAAAGGTACATGGTAGACAGTGAACATTGCCATACCCAATTGTAACTAGCTCTTTTTGAAAGTCACTCCAAGCACTTTACATATCTGGTTACCTCCAGATTATAATTCTAGATACTTTATAGTATCTAATCATTATGATCAGTTGAATGATCACTACTGTGGCTTAAAACCATACTTTTATGATATTTTATATCTACGATATTTTTTACTTGCCAAGTAAAGTTTTGAACTAAACTTTACTTTTAGAAACTCTGAAACTTGCCTTGTTCTATTTGTACCTATAGACTGATAAAAAAGACTGGTATGTAATAAAAATGAACAAACTAATACTTGGGAGAAGAAAAGGCTAAGTTTTTTAAATCAGTATTATATGAAGTTATCAGAAGTCAAGCTTAATTCAAAAGAGACTTTACCTTTTCTTTACTGAATGTGGTACTACAGAAAACTCAACTTGGGAGCAATTTATTAAGCACTATAAAATGAGTGTATTTCCACTGAAGTTAACATTCATGATTATCTGTTTATTGGCCTCCTTACCATTTAATACTCCTGATTTACTATTATTTGCCACCACTCATTAAGACTGCTTTTGTTGTCTAATAGAAACATAAAATAGGGACTTTAAAAAGATGAAACTGGCTTAAATACTACATGATTGTAATGGTGTGCTAGCAAAGTAAGAGAGCTTGCTATTGAGGTAAATAGTCTGATCCTAAGACTGAATTAACCTCTAAATTAAATGCACCTAAATAGGACTACTTTTACCCAATAGTTGATAATCTTATCACTAAATGTTTTTGATACTTTTGTTTGAGGCATGGGTACAATACTTTTTAAAACAAACAAGCTCACTGGATATATAAATCTATGAATGCAGATTGTACATTTGGGGTAAAATGTAAGGGAAACTGTAATAATTTAGTGACAGAATGAATGACACAGGTTATATAACACAATTATTATCACAAATTATGACTGGTAAAATGCAAAACAAAATACAAGAGTGATGTAGAGGACTCATAATAGAAAATTGTGTCTGTGTTGAAGCCTGAACGTCTTTTATGCAAAATATCAGAAAATATGCTTCCGTTCCTTTAATAAAAATTTTATTTCCAAAGTTAAAATGCAAATTTCCACAGAAAAAGGGAAACAATGGCAAAGCAACTAAATGACAAAAAAGTACATTAAAAAGGCACATATATAGTCACCCCAGTTGATTACTAATAAATATATTTCAACAATAATAATTTTCCCCCTTGCGAAATAGGTCTACCGTTTATAAACTTTACAGCTTTATTTCCCAACTAATTTGACCTGCCAACTATTTACCATTAAAAAGTTAACAGGTAAACCCAACAATAAAGGTAAACTTCAAATACTCTTAACAATATATTCTTGTATTTCACACTCAGAAAATACACAACAGCTTCTAATCTACAGTAAACCACTGCAGTCATTATCTCTGATCTGTCCAGGGTCAAATCAATCTTCGACTGATACTTTTCCTTAAAATTATAAACATTAAAATATGCTTTCATTCCTATGCCTACATATTCATACATAAACTTTAATATATTTGGAAATTGCAAATTATGTTTTAGTATAAGAAAAAAATGAAAAGTATCAATTTTATACATAATTTAAGCATGGACATAAATAATGTTTGAGTTTAAAAAAGAAAGTGGATCCTTGAAGTATTAGATTTTCACAGATAATTCTAAATCGTATCATCTGTGGAAGGAAAAATCAAGAGATTCACCCACAGAAATTCTCCACTTCTATCACCAGCCTTCCCTTTCAAATAGGAAACGGCCATGAGTCAGCTGAACATATTCTAGATTTATAACTATCAGTCCAATAACTATTTTATACCTGTTTACAGCATTTGACAGTAAGAAAAACTCTTTTCTTCCTGGATTATACCAAATAAATAAGATATAAGTAAATGAAAATTACTCCTAGAACACCAATTTAAGATTGCTCTATTGAAATATTTATACAATAGAAATGAAAGCTTTATTTTGTTCTGAAAAATCTAGCATTTGAATAATAAATGGAAATAATTTACAATCATTGGACCTGCATTTTGTCTCTCTGTTTAGCAGGATTTTTTAATTAGATATTTCTGTGTAATTGTCATACAGGAATATTGTGTACAGAAGCTCAACCAGCCAGCTGCTAAATATCTTTTCCACCTCAAATAGCTAATATGCTATTGGTTTTTAGTGTTTGGGAGAGCTAAGTTGACTTCCCCCGTAAGTATTTATCTAAAAATGTTCATATATTTATGTTGGGGTTTCCTCAGTCCTGTACATATATGTAGAAGATCACCATTTGACATTAATATATATGATTGAATAGTATTATTATCTTGAGACTTTTAAGCAGTTACAAATATTTAAAAGATTTGCTTATATGCTGAATTACAGCATTACTTTGTTTGAGCATCACTGTGACATTCATTCTGTTCTAATATTAGTTGAACTAAGCTCTATTTGTGGTATTTTAGTAATCACATAATTGTAAGATGCTACTCAATTCTTACTATTATTGGTATTCATTTCCACTTAACCCTTTTTCTTCCCAATCACAGTTATTCCCTTTTTTTATAATAGGACTTGCAGGGAGTATACCAATACCTTTTCAGAAGACATGACATCTAATATTGAGGATTTCATTCTGCAAATAATATTAAAAGATGGTACATTATAATAGTTATTATTAAAGAAAATAGAACTACGTTAGTTTGGGTATTGTTCCCTAGACCTACTGTATGTTACCAGCTTTATAAAGTAATTGTTGAGGGAAAATCATTGGGAGGATTTCTAGAGAGGCAGAGATGAAGAGAAAGGACCATGAAGATACTCTCAAGACATCCTCTGACTGGACTCTGGTCTGTCACCTACCAAAGTTCTAGTTGCACTAACCAACTGCCCTGTAGGAAGGATACCAGGATCTTTTAAAATAATTTTATTTGCTTTTTTATTTATGGTTTTTGATAGCTTGTGGCAAACTGCCTTGTAAAATGTTTATCTTTGAAGTCAGATTATAAATAATTGTCATGAAAAATAATTTTTATCCTACCAAAATTGTGATTGATTTTTGGGCTTTGTGCAGGCTTCACGCTTGTGGATGGGTTCATTTATTAACTTTGTGCTGAATCAGCCTTATCATTAATGAATATTTTCTCCTTGCAAATGATCTCATGTTTTCTGTCTTATCAAACTTGAGGATTTATTTTGTATTTATTTTCCTCTACCTTTCGGATTATAGTTGGCCAGAGGTGTTTTCTATTTTACATCTCAGCATTGCAATTAATCCTCCCTGGTTGTCCATAAATTCCAATCTCTTAGTACGCTACAAAATGCTGGAGAGATCCTTATGTACCCATGATGGTGAACCTATGGCACGTGTGCCACCTGCGAGAGGTGTTACCCTGTCAGTGCATGCATGCACTGACAAGCTGACTGGCCTTCATTTTCAACTGTTTTTTGCCCTCCGAAGGCTTCCCTGAAGCCTCCGGAGGGCGAAAAACAGCTGGAAGTCTG